>BPLR01017170.1:0-25079 GCA_021605095.1 Caerostris extrusa | reverse complement strand
TCATGAATGCAAGGTCTCGTCAAAGATGTGCTTCTATAATTTCATGACGTCTTAGATTAGTTTATTTTAGCTTCGTGGTAGGCTAAAAATAAATGACGGAAGATAAAAATAGACGTTTTTGTTCTGTGATGTTTCTTTAGCTAAACAATAGAAACTTCGGGGTTTTTTCTCTTCTAAATTATGTAAAAATGCACACAGTTTTGTTTTTGTTTTACCTCTTTTATAATAAAATTAATCAATTAGTTATATGAAATATAATTTAATACGAGTATGGGGTTTTATTTTTGAAAGTAAAAGAAATAAAATTTAAATCTTTTACATTTCTGTAAATATATTTTATTCTGGATATAATTATAATGTTTTTATTAAAAGTTATTACAATTTTATGTTTTTCATATAAGAAATGAAGTAAAAACAAATTTCAATAAATTTAATTTGTCTTAATTACTTTTACTGCAAAAAAAATTAATGGAGAAGAAACACCAGGCATATAATTTCTAACATGTATAAAAAAAATTGTGGAAATACATGAAGAAATATACATGAAACTGAAATACCTGGAACATACATGAAATATATTTTTATTTTATATTTATATGGCTTTATTTTTAAACACAAGATAAGTACTAAATCTTTTTTAAATTATGTAAACATGGTTTTATTCTGAATATAATTATAACGTTTTCATAAAAAGTAATTAAAACGTTTATACTGTTTTTTTATTAAAAATAATTAAAATATTTATAACATTTTTCATTAAAAGTATTCAAAAGTAATTTTAAATATCTTTTTAAATTTGTCTTAATTATTTAAAAAAAAACTTTAATGGAAGACAAACATCTCAGATAATAATTTCCAATATGTATAAAAGTCATGGAACGTACATGAAAAAAATATTCATGGAACTGGAAATACATGGGCCGTACATGAAATATAATTTCATGTTTTATTTGCATATGGTTTATTTTTAAGTGCAAGGTAAATTTAAAATTTTTCAAAATTCTGTAAAATGGCTTATTCTGAATATAATTATAACGTTTTTATTAAAAGTAATTAGAAGTATTTATAACTTAAAATAATTAAAGCAATTTCAAATATCTTTTAAATACTTTTAATAAAAGTTTAACAAGCGCAAAATATATTATCATGAAATTTGAAATTTTGAAATAAAAAAAAAATTTGAAAAAATTTAAAAAATATTTTGTTGGTTTTGGATAAACCAACATAAATATTTAAAATCATAATATTCGTTTAAATACATTAATTGTTATAGCTAAATAAGGTGGTTCAGGTAATATAAATAATAATATAAAGAAAAAAATGATATTAATTTAATCATTTTATGTAAATAACCTTTCTGAAGATTATATTTTTAAATTTTTTTTTATATAAATTTTGCAGTTTTTCAGTTTATTTCAACAAATATATTTTGTCTAATTTATTTCTAACACAAAAAGAATAATTACATCTTTTGTTCTATTATTCTAAAAGAATGCCATGACAAAGAAATCGTTTTCATGAGCTAGGAATATAAATAGCGTTCAAGACAAGCCTAAATTTCTTCTTTACTGGCTAGTGGCACGTGATTGTTTTTTCAAGCTTTAATGTAAGATGGCCACAATTTAATTTATGACCTCATAAACATACAATCATGATAGATCACTGTACCACGTTTTTTGGAATTTTTTTCTAGAAACAAATTCTGATATGCATAAACAAACCTTAAAACAGCTTTTAGGATTATACTAGAAGCCATTTTGTTTAATTACAATGAGATGAAGAATCATCGTAAAAGTAGGATAATTACTTATTATTTTTTATGTGTAAGAGCTAATTATATTTCTTTTGACTATCCATCTTATACATTTAGTGTCAATATATTTTACACGCCAATATTTTTTACTAAATAAATACCGAGATTATTTTCACACCACCAAGACATTAGCTAAGAAATTATTAAAATATGCAAATGAATTTACATTTCGTAATTATCATGGGTGAATTTTCTTTTATAGAAAAGGAAGGGCAGTAATAAATTCTTTTAGCATTTTTTATATGTGTTTCAGTTAATCTTTTGATAGAATAAGAAGAAAATCTCGGAGAAAAATTTAAAAATAAATGAAAAAAAAAAAAAAAATAAAAAAAGTTTAAATTTACAAATTAAAAATTTATTTTCAAATGTCTATTATAAAAAAAACTAGCTAAAAATTTATTGAAAAAAAGTTTATAAAGTTATTCAATAAAAATAAAATAAAAATAATATATAAAATATTTAATGAAACTTAATTTTTCTAAAAAAATATTTATGAGATAATATTTCAAGATTAATATAAAATTATTATTTATTTTTTAATTTTTTATTTATAATAAATTTTAAGTCAGTTTTCATGATTAGAATTCTTATTTATAAAGACGTTAAATAAAACCTGTCAAAAGTACAGTAAATTGTTAAGCTTCAATGTCTTCAATATTTCGAATGTTATATTTGAAAGTTGTTTAAAAAAGAAATTAAATTGTTTTATTTTAAATATGTTTCGCATTACAAGGATTTATTTTATTTATTTATGTATTTACTTTCTTCTTGCAACTTCCCGTTCATTGAAATCCCGTTACTTTTCTTCCAATTTAAAAAAAAATATATTTTTCCCTAAATAAGAAGAAAGTCTTTCTCTATGTCTTTTTTGCCAAAAAAATGGTCTACATTAGAAATGAACTTATGATAACAAAAATTAGGTGTATTATCAAACATTTGACAATTTTTGACACTTTAGCAAACGTTTGACACATTACATTTGAAGAAAATTTAACAATTAAATCACATATACAGGCTATCCCATCGAAGACAAAGCCGATTTTTCAATTGCAAAACATTCTAAATATTTTAATGGTAACATTTAATAAAGTACTCTTATTATTTATTAACATATTTTATTTTTAAGCAATTTTCAAAACCTGTCACATACGTTTTTTCAACAATTTATAATTACATTATCTTAGTAAGTATTTAGTCAAAATTTAATATTAGTTGGTTTAGGTTTGGTATTTTAATATTTATCCTGTATTTAAAAATAGAAATAGAAATTTCTTAATAAATGATTAAAGAACACACAATGACAGCATGTACTTTAATTTTGTTAATTTTTTGTATTATTGCAAACACTAAGTGTTCCTGTAAACTTTTTTTTTCGTATTAGTTGAGTAAATATGTCTTTAATTCATTTTGGAATACGAATTATCATCAGATTAGAAATAAAAAAGAATAAAGACCAAATTACAAAGTAAGAATTTTTTTTTTTTTAAACTCATGGTTACAGCTTTTACTTTGAAAGCAGAATTAAGTTTTAGGGTTGCACTCTCAGAAAAATAAAAGTCGTATTTTTTGCTCATTTTATGCCAATATCCCAAACTTTAATATTTAATGCAAAAGTCCCATTTCACTTCGATTTCTTTCTTTTTTTTTTTAATTTTATTTTCCACCACGCTAAAAAAAGAAATGAAGCAGGTACCTCAGGGGGCATTTTGTAGCCATTTCATATCGTTTATTTTATTTTATTTTTTTGCCAAAGCGCCGCTTATAGGGAAAAGTTCAAAATGAAAACGGCAAACCATTATTTGCAAAACAAAAAAGGTAAAAACGCAGAAAAGATCTAAGAGAGAAGGAGAAAAAAAATAATTTTCACCTCTCTCAAATGCTGAAGCATTTAACTGAACTGACGGAATGAGTAAAATAAGAAGAAAAACTTAAACGCTAATGAAGCCAGAGATTGGCAAAATGCCTAATTTACCCGTTCGCTGCTTGGAGTGTTTTTGGTTCGCTTAGTTCAGACAAACCTTCCTGTCTCGCAACCTTGATTGGATTTTAGTCCTAAGGAATTTCAGCATTTAAGCAGAATCACTTATATAAAGCAGAGAGAGTTTTTATTTGTTTACACTTCCTTATTCAGGGTTAGTAGTATCTTTCAAGAAGAGAAACTTTTCGATTGTTTGCCGTCTTCGAATGTGTTTTGAAGTTGAAAGAAAGCTGGATTTGAAAAACTGACTCCCGTTAGTATTGCAATTGTTTGCACATATTTCTTTTTTAACTTTCTTCTTTTTCTTCTGATATTTGCTGGAGACCAAATTTCCATATTTATTCAAGCACTTAAAGAAGACGCCATCGCTGGTTATTTCTCAATTTTTTATTAAACTATGTTTGAAAGTAAAGAAAGGACAAATGATTGTGTAATTAAATGCATTCGACAGGTTTGTCAGGGGAGAGCAGACATTAAAAAAAAATAGGCAGTTTTTTTGCAAATAATTAGTACAAAGTTCTTTAAAATTTAATTATTCATAAAATATTTCAACTACAGAATGAAAACTTTTAATGTTTAATAGCAATATTCTTCATAATTATGAGGAATTACTCAATACAATTTTTTCATTATTCTATAACTCGAAGATAATGCAAAATTAATTTAGATTCATTCATTAAAATAATTTAAAAAATTTACGACTAAAATACAGGCATGTCTAAATATTCATTTCTTTATAGATTAATTTTGTGCAACTTTTCCTTGATAATACAGACTTGAATATTCTAGCAAAAATACTTTTTTCATTTGTTAAATAAATTTGTCTTTAATTCATTTTTAGAATACTTATCATCAGATAAAAATTAATAATAAAAAATCAAATTACAAAGTAAGAATATCTTTTTTCAAATTCATGGTCACAGCTTAGATTTTTATTTCCACAAAATAGGAATTAAGTTATAAATTTGCACTGTCCAAAAAATAACAGTCGTATTTTATTGCCAATCTCCCACACTTTAATATTTAATGCAAAACTCCCCTTTCAATTTGATTTCGTCCTTTATTTTTTTAATTTTACTTTCCACTACACTAAAAAGAAATGAAGCAGTTACCTCGGGGGCATATTTCTATCCATTTCATAATGTTTATTTATTTATTTATTTTTTGCCCAGGCGCCGCTCAGAGGTAAAGTTCAAAATTAAAACGGCAAACCATTATTTGCAAAACGAAAAGGTAAAACGCACAAAAGATCTGAGAGAGAGGAGAAAAAAAAATCGGTTTTCTCCTCTCTTAGCATTAACTGAACTGACGAAATGAGTAAAATAAGAAAGAAAAACCTAAACGTTAATGAAGCCAGAGATTAATTAACAAAATGCCTAATTTACCCGTTCGCTTCTTGGAGTGTTTTTTGGTTTGCTTGGATTCAGACAAACCTTCCTGTCTCGCAACCTTGATTGGATTTTTTTAGTCCCTAAGGAATTTCAGCATTTAAGCAGAATCACTTATATAAAGCAGAAGAGTTTTTATTTGTTTACACTTCCTTATTCAAGGTTAGTGGTATCTTTGAAGAAAAGAGAAACTTTTCGATTGTTTGCCGGCGTCGAATGTGTTTTGAAGTTGAAAGAAAGCTGGATTTGAAAACTGACTCCCGTTAGTATTGCAATTGTTTGCAAATATTTCTTTTTTCTCCTTATGTTCGTTGGAGACCGAATTTCCATATTTATTCAAGCACTTAAAAGAAGACGCCGTCGCCGGTTATTTTTTATTTTTTTTTCTCTCTTCTATGTTTGAAAGTAAAGTAAGGACAAATGATTGTGTAATTAAATGCATTCGTCATGCTTATATTGGAGAGGCATGAGATATTTTTGGAAATGAGTAGTTATAAAGTTATTTAAAGTTTAATTAATCTTTAAAGTTTAAAGTTTAATTATTTTAGTTGCAGAATGTAAACTTTTAATGATAAATATCAATATTCGTCACAATTATCATGGATTTTTAAGTGAAATTATTTCATGATTCTATAAATACTACAAGAGCAGACATTAAGAAAAAAAGAAGATATTTTTTTTTTGGAAATAATTAGTTATAAAGTTCTTTACATTTTAATTAATAACAAAATATTTCAACTACACAATGAGAACTTTTAATACTAAATAACTATATTAAATAAGTTACTAAAGAGCAGTAGTTTTCAAACATATTGTGCTACTGGGATGTTATAGTATTTCTAGAATCATGAATTAATTTAATTTATAAATCTATGATAAATCTGACGAATAGTGTTATTTGGCAATTAAAAGTTTTCATTCTGTAAGTGAAATATTTTATCATTAATTAAACTTCAAAGAACTTTATAACTAATTATTTGCAAAAAATATCTTCCTCTTTTAATGACTGATCTCGACGACAATCAAGACGAATTCTTTTAATTACACAATCATTTGTCCTTTCTTTACTTTCAAACTTAGAAGATGAAAAAATAAAAGGAATAACCAGCAACGGCGTCTTCTTTAAGTGCTTGAATAAATATGGAAATTCAGTTTCTAGCAGATGTAAGAAGAAAAGAAAAAAAATCGCAAACAATCGCAATACTAACGGAGTTCGTTTTCAAATCAGCTTTCTTTCAACTTCAAAACACATTCGACGCCAGCAAACAATCGAAAATTTTCTCTTTCTTGAAATATACTACTAATCTTTGGAATAAGGAACTATATACAAATAAAAACTCTTCTCTGCTTTATATAAGTGATTTTGCTTAAATGCGGAAATTCCTAAGGGGACTGAAATCCAATCAAGGTTGCGAGACAGGAAGGTTTCTGAATCCAAGCTAACCAAAAAACACTCAAGAAGGCGAAAGGGTAAATTAGGCATTTTGTTGGTAATCTCTGGCTTCATTAACGTTTAGGTTTTTCTTCTTATTTTACTCATTCTGTCAGTTCAGTTAAATGCTAAGTATTTGAGAGAGGAGAAAACATTTTTTTCTCCTCTCTCTCAGATCTTTTGTGCGTTTTACCTTTTCATTTTGCAAATAATGGTTTGCCGTTTTCATTTTGAACTTTACCTGTGAGCGGCGCCAGGGCAAAAAATAAATAAATAAACGTTGGGGCAAAAATGGCTAGAAATATGCCCTCGAGGTAACTGCTTCATTTCTTTTAGTGTAGTGGAAAGTAAAATTAAGGTAGAAATCGAAGTGAAATGGGAGTTTTGCATTAAATATTAAAGTTTGGGAGATTGGCAATAAAATGAGCAAAATACGACTTTTATTTTTCTGAGAGTGCAACCTTAAAACTAAATTCTTCTCTTTTCAAACTAAAAGTCTAAGCTGTGACCATGCATTTTGTAGTTTGAGTTTTATTATTAATTTTTAATCTAATGATAATTTGTATTCTAAAAAGGAATTAAAGAGATATTTGTTCAGAAATTTTACAGAGAAATTTATTAAGAAATTTCTAATTCAATTTTGAAATACAGGATAAATAATTAAATATAGGATTAAATATTAAAATTTAGAAGACTAGCAATAAAATGAGCAAAATACGACTTTTATTTTCAAACAGAGCAACCTGAAACTGAATTCTTATTCAAACTAAAAGTCTAAGCTGTCACCATGATTTTGAAAAAGTATTCTTATCTTGTAATTTGAATTTTATGATGAATTTTTAATCTGCGATAATTTGTATTCTAAAAATGAATTAAAGACCTATTTACTCTACGATTATGAAAAAAAAAAATTTCTACAAGAACACTTAAGTTTGTAATATCAGCAAAAAATGGAACAAAATTAAAATACGCGCTATCATATGCGTTCTTTCAATTACTTACTAAAAATATTTACTTCAATTTTGAAATACAGAATTAATTCCGTTTTATAGAGCATGATGTAGTATTTATAACAAGAGTGTGTTTTTAATCATAAAGTAAAACATTATAATGAAACTTAAGAAGATCCAGTATTTAAGTTGTTAATTTTATCATTTTAATGAATAAATCTAAAATTAATCTGCATCATGATATTTTTACATAATATAAGTTAAAATAAAAATAATTTTATTTCATTTCTCATGAAATGCAATTAGTAATAAGAATGTGTTATACACAGTTATTTACTAAGGATCAACACATTTTACATTTACAGTAAACTTTTGTCCATATGGCTGTATTGCTGCATATTTATAAAACATTATTGATTTGCTAAATTAAATAATGTAATAATAACGTAACAACGTATAATGCATGTCATTACTTATAATATAACGTAACATGACACATAATACAGTAACGTAATTTGTGTGGGTAATTTTTAAAGAATTGTAAGAAATAAATATTTTATTAAATAATGCGTGCAATGTTTTTAATAATTGCTGCCACTAAAATATTTAGAATTTATTACAATTAAAAAATCGGCTATGCCTTTGTTGGGATAACAGTAAGGGTGATTTCAATATTAAATTTTTCTTCAACACTGATGTCAAAAGTTTGTTAATGCGTCTCAGATTTGTAATTATGAGCTCAAAGCTTTGACCATTTTTAGATAAATAAATATTCAAAGAAGATTTCTCTTTTAATTTTTTTTTGTCTTTTTGAAAAACCCATATTATATTGATTTATTCTTTTTTCCATTTAAATTTTCTTCATATTATAAGATAAACATTTACTGGTTAACTGTAATTGTTTAGATTAATTTTTGAGTGTTTTGAATAATAATCAATTCAAAAGATATTTGACCAATTGATCAATTATTTAAAATTGATCAATTTATTAATCAATTATAAATCAATCATTTAAGGGAAATAAGATTTTGTTTTACAAAAAAAAATGAATATCAGCTGTTACGGAATTAATTTTAATGTTTCATATATTTAACGAACTCATTTATAACTTTATATCATAGATAATACATTAATAAATAAGATAGGTAGATCAGAATATATATATATATTAAAAAATAGATTAATGAATAAATTAAATTTATTTAAAACTGTCTGCAAAACTCTTCGTAAATTTCGAGAATAACTTTGTTGAATATCTTAGCCACATAATAATTCTGAGTAGATTCTTGCATACACAAATAAAAACTCTCGCCAAACTCCTCACAGTGTTTGAAACATTCCAGTCTGGATCACGAAAAGTAATACGAAAAAAAAGAAAAACTTTAAATTAGAACTCGAGCTCATTCTCACAACAACGAATCCATTCCATGTACCACCACCTGAGATCTTTAAACTGGGCACTAAAATTAAATCCCGGTTGTGATATCTCAGAATCATTGTCAAAGTAAACACGAACTAAGAGTCTTGGCGAGTATTTTCATTTCAAGAAGTGCTTCTATCTCACTGACTTAACCGATTCTAAGCGGCGCCGGTGAAATTCAAACCTTTGGCTGTGAAACCCAACCGTGTTTATGTATATCCTCGCTTCCCTGTTTTTGCATATACTTATTATGGAGGGAAATACTAGTCCGAGCTTTATTCAACCTCCTATTAGGAAGGAAAATCTGTAGCCGGCCACGGAAATTGACTCTGCGATAACACTCCCTTGCATCTTGTACTAGTAGTTTGGGCTCTAACAGTCCTAGACACGGAAATGTCTCGACTCTGACAGGCACGTGAATATTTAATCAAGCAAAGTACGAGGTTTGGCTTTCGTTATTAATAAGTCAATTTGGTGGGTGCACAAGCTTACGTGCTGTGGCCGGGTTTTGGAGTTTATGGAAATATTCTTGCAAGAAGACGTTATGTTTTAAAGTGCCGGTTTCGTCCATAATGTGAATTTAATGTGAAGAATAATTTGTGTTGGTGAACTGTTAGTTAATTTTCCTCAGGTTACTCATTATGGAGCATGGCCTAAATGGATGTAGACAGGAAACAAGCACTTAAATTCTGTCAAACATTTGACATACACTTTCCGTGTACTCGGCATCATCTTAAAAGGTTTGTTGTGAAATAATAATTGCTGGCATTGTCATTAAATCGGGTATTAAACTGAAGATAAATAAATGTATTATGTCTTAAAATTTTGGCATGAGAGAGTTATTATTTTAAAACTTCTTTTAATAGGCTGACAACGATACATAACAAATAAAATTTAGTAAAATTTTGGAAAACTACTACGTTTTTATTTTGTGAGAAATAAACAAACTCAAACAGTAGAAGTTTTCAGCGTATTCAACGTAGTAATCGTATTTAGAAAGCCATGGTAATTCTGACGAATATTGATATTTAACAGTAAAAGTTTTCATTCTGTAAGTTGAAAATATTCTAACATTAAAACGTTAATGTTAAACTATGCTAACATTAAAACGCTAATGTTATACTACGATAACATTAAAGTTTTCGAAATCTAACATAGGAAAGAATTAACATATTAAAGTTCACAGCCTAAAGTTTAGTACAACATTTATATTTTTTTGTAAACTATTACACTTTTGTAACTATTAACTTTTAGAGAAATAAAACAAACTGAAAGCGTAGTAGTTTCAACGTAATGAGCCACTTCGAGATAACACAGTATTTATAGAATCCTGAAATAATTTTATTTAGAAATTCATGATAATTCTGACAAATATGAATTTTTAATATTAAATTTTCATTCTGCAACTGAAATATTTTTAGGATTAATTAAACTTTAAAGAACTTTATAACTAATTACTTGCAAAAAAATTATCTTCCTTTTTTTTTTTTTTTTTTTTTGAATGTCTGCTCCCCAAGACAATCATGGCAAATGCATTTACTTACACAATCATTTATCCTTTCTTTACTTTCAAACTTATAAGATAAAAAAAAATGAAAAATAACCACTGACGGCGACTTCTTTAAGTGCTTGAGTAAATATGGAAATTCGGTCTCTAGCGAATATAAGAAAATAAAAAAAAGAAATATGCGCAAACAATCGCAATACTAGGGAGTCAGTCTTCAAATCCAGCTTTCTTTCATCTTCAAAACACATTCGACGCCGGCAAACAATCGAAAAGTTTCTTTCTTCTTGAAAGATACAACTAACCTTGGAATAAGGAAGTGTAAACAAATAAAAACTCTTCTCTGCTTTATATAAGTGATTCTGCTTAAATGCGGAAATTCCTTTGGGTCTAAAATCAATCAAGGTTGCGAGACAGGAAGGTTTGTCTGAATCCAAGCGAACCAAAAAACACTCCAAGAGGCGAACGGATAAATTAGGCATTTTGTTAATTAATCTCTGGCTTCATTAACGTTTAGGTTTTTCTTCTTATTTTACTCATTCCGTCAGTTCAGTTAAATGCTAAGATTTGAGGAGAAAACCGATTTTTTTCTTATTTCTCTGATCTTTTCTGCGTTTTACCTTTTCGTTCTGCAAAATAATGGTTTGCCGTTTTCATTTTGAACTTTTCTAAACATTGCGATTGGGAAAAAAAATAAATAATAAAATAAAATAAACGTTATGAAATGGCTAGAAATATGCCCCCGAGGTAACTGCTTCATTTCTTTTTCTAGAGTGATGGAAAATAAAATTTAAAAAAAGTGGAAGAAATCGATGTGAAAGGGGTTTGAATTAAATATTAAAGTTTGCGAGATTGGTAATAAAATGAGCAAAATACGACTTTTATTTTTCTGACAGGGCAATCTTAAAACTTAATTCTTCTTATTTTAACCTTAAAATCTAAGCTGTGACCATTAATTTAAAAACGAATTCTTATCTTGTAATTTGAATTTTATTATTAATTTTTAATCTTATGATAATTTTATTCTAAAAACGAATTAAAGAGAAATTTACTCAACGAATACAAAAAAATATTTATATAGTTTTCCCTAATAGCTAATGCAATATTTATTTATTTTTTGAAAAGTATTACGCTAGTTTTAATTCAGTTTGTTTTATTTCCTAATTTTGTAATAGCTAAAAACAAACTAAAAGCATAGTAGTTTTCAAACTATTTTACTACTAAGAGTTATAATAGCATTTGTAGAATCATGAAATAATTTTATTTAAAAGTCCATGATAATTCGAATTTCATGAATATTTTTATTTAATTCTGTAGTTGAAATATTTCATGATTAATTAAACTTTAAAGAACTTTATAACTAATTATTTGCAAAACAAAATCTGCTTTTTGAATGTCTGCTCTCCATGACAAGCATGACAAATGCGTTTAATTGCACAATCATTTGTCCTTTCTTTACTTTCAAACTTAGAAGATTAAAAAAACTAAGAAATAACCAGCGACGGTGTCTTCTTTTTTGCTTAAATAAATATGAAAATTCGGTCTCTAGCTAATATAAGAGGAAGAAAGGAAAAAAAGAAATATTTGCAAACAATTGCAATACTAACGGGAGTCAGTTTTCAAATCTAGCTTTCTTTCAACTTCAAAACACATTCGACGCCGGCAAACAATCGAAAAGTTTCTCTTTCTTGAAAGATACTACGAACCTTGGAGTAAGGAAGTGAAACAAATAAAAAACTCTTCTCTGCTTTATACAAACGATTCTGCTTAAATGCTGAAATTCCTTTGGGACTAAAACCCATTCAAGGTTGCGAGACAGGAAGGTTTGTCTGAATCAAGCGAACCAAAAACACTCCAAGAAGCTAAAACGGGTAATTAAGCATTTTGTTAATTAATCTCTGGCTTCATTAACGTTTATGTTTTTCTTCTTATTTTTACTCATTCCGTCTGTTCAGTTAAATGTTAAACATTTGAGAGAGGAGAAAACTGATTTTTTTCTCCTCTCTCTCTCTCAAATCTTTTCTGAGTTTTACCTTTTCGTTTTGTAAATAATGGTTTGCTGATTTCATTTTGAACTTTTCCTGTGCTCGGCGCTTGGGCAAAAAATAAATAAATAAAATAAACGTTATGAAATTAGAAATAGGCCCCCGAGGTACCTGCTTCATTTCTTTTTTAGCGTGGTGGAAAATAAAATTAAAAAGAAAGACGAGATTGACAATAAAATGAGCAAAATACGACTTTTATTTTTCTGACAGAGCAACCTTAAAACTAAATTCTTTTTCAAACTAAGCTGTGTCCATGTGCTTCAAAAAATTCTTTTTTTGTAATTTGATTTTTTTTTTTTGTTAATTTTTTAATCAGATGATAATTTTATTCTAAAAATGAATTAAAGGGAAATTTAACTCAAGAAACATGAAAAGAAAAAAATAGCTTTGCAAGTACACTTAAGTTTGTAGTATAAAGAAAGAATTGAACAAAATTAAAATACACGTTTTCATTGCCTGTTCATTAAATCTTTAATAAGAAATCTCTACTTCTATTTTGAAATATGGATTAAATATTAAAATAAAGGATTAAATATTAAAGTTTTGCAGATTGGAATTATATTCAGCAAAATACGACTTTTATTTTTCTGACAGGTCAACCTCAAAACTTAATTCTTCTGTTTTCAAACTAAAAGTATAAACTGTGACCATGAATTGCAAGGAAAAGAAAAATTATTATTTTGTAAGTTGATTTTTATTATTAATTTTTAATCTGATGATAATTCGTATTCTAAACATGAATTAAAGTCATTTTCTCAACGAATAAGAAAAGAAAAATAATTTTGCAAGTACTCTTAAGCTTGTAGTATCAATAAAAATTGAACAAAATTAAATTGCACATTGTTTTTGTGTGCTCTTTAATTCATTTATTAAGAAAACTCTACTTCTATTTTGAAATGCATGATAAATTGCTTTCCATGGAGTATGGTGCAGTATTTATAAAGTGTTTGTTCTTAAACTTAAATTATAATATAATAATGCATGTATAAAAATACCTGTATTTTAGTTGTAAATTTTCATATATTAATAAATGAAACTAAAATTAGTCTGCATCATCTATGATTTACAGAATCATGAAATAATTATATTTAGTAACCCGTGATAATTCTGACGAATATTGTTTTTTAACATTAAATTTTTAATTACGTAACTTATTTTATAATTATTTAGACTTTAAAGAACTTTATAACTAATTTGTAAAAAAAAAATATTTTTTTGTAATGTCTGCTCTCCACGACAAGCATGACGAATGGCTTTAATTACACAACCATTTGTCCTTTCTTTACTTTCAAACTTAGTTTAATAAAAAATTGAGAAATAACCAGCGATGGCGTCTTCTTTAAGTGCTTGAGCAAATATGGAAATTCGGTCTCTAGCGAATATAAGAAGAAGAAAGGAAAAAAGAAATATTTGCAAACAATTGCAATACTAACGGGAGTCAGTTTTCAAATCCAGCTTTCTTTCAACTTCAAAACACATTCGATGCCGGCAAACAATCGAAAATTTTCTTTCTCTTGAAAGATACTACTAACCTTGGAATAAGGAAGTGTAAACAAATAAAAACTCTTCTCTGCTTTATACAAACGATTCTGCTTAAATGCTGAAATTCCTTCGGGACTAAAATCCAATCAGGGTTGAGAGACAGGAAGGTTTGTCTGAATCCAAGCGAACCAAAAACACTCCAAGTAGCGAACGGGTAAATTAGGCATTTTGTTAATTAATCTCTGGGCTTCATTAACGTTTAGGAGGTTTTTCTTATTTTTACTCATTCCGTCAGTTCAGTTAAATGCTAAGCATTTGAGAGAGGAGAAAACTAATTTTTTTTCCTCTCTCTCTTATCTTTTCTGCGTTTTACCTTTTCGTTTTGCAAATAATGGTTTGCAGTTTTCATTCTGAACTTTTCCTATGTACGGCGCCTGCTCAGAAAAAAAAAAATAAATAAAAATAAAATAAACGTTGTGAAATGTCTAGAAATATGCCCCCGAGGTAACTATTTCATTTCTTTTTAGCGTGGTGGAAAATAAAAATTAAATACAAAATAAAGAAAGAGGGAAAAAGAGGTGAAAGGGAATTTCACATTAAATATTAGAGTTTGGGGGATTGGCAATAAAATGAGCAAAGTACGACTTTTATTCTTCTGACAGGGCAACCTTAAAAATTTATTTCTTCTTTTTCAAAGTACAAGTCTAAGCTGTAACCATTAATTTGAAAAGGAATTCTTACCGTGTAATTTAAGTTTCGTTATTAATTTTTAATCTGATGATAATTTGTATTCTAAAAATGAATTAAAGACAAATTTACTCAAATAATACGAAACAAAAAAGAGTTCTGCTAGAACACTTATGTTTGTAACATCTGGAAAAAATTGAATAAAATTAAATTGTTCGCTATGTGCATTTTAATTTTATTCAATTTTTATTAGTATACAAATACAAGTTATTTTTTTAATATTATTCATATGTGTTCTTTTCAATTACTTACTAAGAAATCTCTACTTCTATTTTGAAATACAGAATAAATCTGTTTTACGGAGCATGATGTGGCGTTTATAAAAGACTGTATTCTTAATCATAAAGTAAAATATTATAAAGAAACTAAAAAACCTCCAGTATTTAATTTGTTAATTTTCACACTATTTTAATGAATAAATCTAAAATCAATCTGCATCATTTGTGATATTTTTAACTAAAATTGTGATATTTTGTGTTAAAAAAATTATTTTATTTCATTTTCATGAATTGCAATTAGTAGTAATAATTGTTTGTACACAGTTATTTACTGGATCTATACATTTTACATTTAAAGAAGTTTTTTGTCCATATTGCTGTATTGCTGATTTTATAAAACATCTTTAATTTGCTCTAATTATTAGCTAAGTATTACACGTTAATCATCAGAAGAAGTTTCTTACTTTAATGTATTAAATTTTAATTTGTTATGCATCGTTGTCAGCCTATCAGAAGAAGTTTTAAAAATAATAACTTTTTCATTCCAAAATTTTAAGACATACTAAATTTATTTATGGTGTGTCTAATACCCGGATTTAATGACAATGCCGGCAATGATTATTTCCCAACAAACCTTTAAGATTATGCCGAGAACACGGAAAGTGTATGTCACATGTGTGACAGAATTTTAAGTGCTTGTTTCCTTTCTCCATCCATTTAGCGCTGTTCCATCATGAGAAACCCGAGGGAAATTAACTAACAGTTCACAAATTATTCTTCACATTAAATTCACATTATGGACGAAACCGGCACTTTAAGACATACCATCTTCTTGCAAGAATATTTCCATAAACTCCAAAACGCGGCCACAGCACGTAAGCTTGGGCACCTAAATTGACTTATTAATAACGAAGGCCAAACCTCGTACTTTGCTTGATTAAATATTCACGTGCCTGTCAGGAGTCGAGACGTTTCCGTGTCTAGGACTGTTAGAGCCCAAACTACTAGTACAAGATGCAAGGGAGTGTTATCGCAGAGTCAATTTCCGTGGACCGCTACAGATTTTCCTTCCCTAGTAGGAGGTTGAATAAAGCCCGGACTAGTATTTCCCTCCATAATAAGTATATGCAAAACAGGGAAGCGAGGATATACATAAACACGGTTGGGTTTCACAGCCAAAGGTTTGAATTTCACCGGCGCCGCTTAGAATCGGTTAAGTCAGTGAGATAGAAGCACTTCTTGAAATGAAAACACTCGCAAGACTCTTAGTTCGTGTTTACTTTGACAATGATTCGAGATATCACAACCGGGATTTAATTTTAGTGCCCAGTTTAAAGATCTCAGGTGGTGGTACATGGAATGGATTCGTTGTTTTTGAGAATGATCTCCGAGTTCTAATTTAAAGTTTTCTTCTTCTTTCGTATTACTTTTTCGTGATCCAGGCTGGGATGTTTGAAACAGTTTGAAAAGTTTGGCGAGAGTTTCTTATTTGTTTATGCAAGAATCTAATCAGAATTATTATGTAGCCACGATATAAACAAAAAGTTATTCGGGAAAACAACGAAGAGTTTTCCAGACAGTTGTAAATAATTTAATTTATTTATTAATCTATACATATATTTTCTAATCTCTAACTATTTAATTTATTTTTAATCTATGTTTATTGATTAATCAGTTAATCTATCTTATTTATTAATTTATTAATCTATTTATTTATTATCTATGATCTAAAGTTATAAATAAGTTTGTTAAATTATATGAAACTTTATATTTTAATTCATTAACAACATATATTTACTTTTTCTTCCTAAAAAGAAAAACATCTTTTTCTTAAAATAATTGATTTATATTTTCTTAAAATAATTTGTTCTTGCACATCTACTTTTCTTTTCATGCTTGTTGAGTAAATTTCTCTTTAATTCATTTTTAAATTACAAATTATCATTAGATTAAAAATTAATAATAAAATGATATTACAAAGTAATTTTTTTTTCAAATTCATGTTCACAGATCAGAGTTTTTAGTTTGAAAGAAGAATTCAACTTTTAGGTTGCCCTGTCAGAAAATTAAAAGTCGTATTTTTGCTCATTTTATTGCCAATCTCCCAAACTTTAATATTTAATCCTGTAATTCAATATTTATTCTGTATTTCAAAACAGAAGGGAAAATGTTTCAAGCAAAATTTTTAAGACAGACTAAATTTATTTATCGTGAGTCTAATACCCGATTTAATAACAATGCCAGCAATTAATATTTTACAACAAACTTTTAAGATTATGCCGAGTACACGAAAGTGTATGCCACATGTTTGACAGAATTAAGTGCTTGTTTCCTGTCTCCATCCAATTATCCCATGCTTCATAATGAGTCACCTAAGGCAAATTAACTAACAGTTCACCAACACAAATTATTCTTCACATTAAATTCACATTATGGGACGAAACCGGCACTTTAAAACATAACGTCTTCTTGCAAGAATATTTCCATAAACTCCAAAACGCGGCCACAGCACGTAAGCATGTGCAGCCACCAAATTGACTTATTAATAACGAAGGCCAAGCCTCGTACTTTGCTTGATTAAATATTCACGTGCCTGTCAGAGTCGAGACGTCTCCGTGTCTAGGCTGTTAGAGCCCAAGCTACTAGTACAAGCTGCAAGGGACTGTTATCGCAGAGTCAATTTCAGTGGTCCGCTACAGATTTTCCTTTTCTAGTAGGAGGTTGAATAAAGCTCGGACTAGTATTTCCCTCCATAATAATTATATGCAAAGCAGGGAAGCGAGGATATACATAAACACGGTTGAGTTTCACAGCGAAAGGTTGGAATTTCGCTTAGAATCGGTTAAGTCAGTGAGATAGAAGCACTTCTTGAAATGAAAACACTCGCAAGACTCTTTAGTTCGTGTTTACTTTGACAATGATTCGAGATATCACAACCTGGATTTAATTTTAGTGCCCAGTTTAAAGATCTCAGGTGGCGGTACATGGAGTGGATTCGTTGTCTGTGAGAATGAGCTCGAGTTCTAATTTAAAGTTTTTCTTCTTCTTTCGTATTACTTTTCGTGATCCAAGACTGGGATGTTTGAAACACTTTGAAAAAGTTTGGCGAGAGTTTCTTATTTTTTTATGCAGGAATCTGCGAAAAATTATTATGTAGCCAATGATATCCACAAAGTTATTCTGGAAAGCTACGAAGAGTCTTGCAGATAGTTTTAAATTAGTTTCTAATTTCTTTATTAATCTATAGATATTTTTTAATCTATATATCTATCGTTCTTAATTTATTTATTAATCGAAACATATTTTCTAATCTATATATCTATCTTTCTTATTTTATTGATTAATCTATATTTATTGATTAATCTATTTATCTATGTTATTTATTAATTTATTAATATATTTATTTATTATCTTTTATCTAAAGTTACTAATTAAATTTATTATTAAACTTGGTTAAATTATATGAAATTTTATATTTTAATTCCGTAACAAAATATATTCATTTTTTTTCCTTAAAAAAAAAATCGTAAATTTCTTGGAATAATGTATTTGTATTTGATTAATAAATTGATCAATTATAGATAATTGCTCAATTGGTCAATCTTGTCAATGCATTGTTTTCAGCTTAACAGAAGTTTTAAAAATAATAACTCTTTTCATGCCAAAATTTTAAGACATACTAAATTTATTTATAGTGAGTCTAATAACCGATTTAATGACAATGCCAGCAATTAATATTTCACAACAAACCCCTTAAGATTATGTCGAGTACAGAGAAAGTGTATGCCACATGTTTGACCGAATTTTAAGTGCTTGTTTCCTGTCTCCATCCATTTAGTCCAGCTCCATAATGAGTCACCCGACGAAAATTAACTAACAATTCACCAACACAAATTATTCTTCACATTAAATTCACATTGTGGACGAAACCGGCACTTTAAAACGTAACGTCTACTTGCAAGAATATTTCCATAAACTCCAAAACGGGGCCACACCACATAAGCATGTGCAGCCACCAAATTGACTTATTAATAACGAAGGCTAAACCTCGTACTTTGCTTGATTAAATATTTACGTGCCTGTCAGGAGTCGAGACGTTTCCGTGTCTAGGACTCTTAGAACCCAAACTTCTAGTACAAGATGCGAGGGAGTGTTATCACATAGTCAATTTCCGTGGACCGCTACAGATTTTCCTTCCCTAGTAGGAGGTTGAATAAAGCTCGGACTAGTATTTCCCTCCATAATAAGTATATGCAAAACAGGGGAAGCGAGGATATACATAAACACGTTTGGGCTTCGCAGCTAAAGGTTGGAATTTCGCTTAGAAGCGGTTCAGTCAGTGAGATAGAAGCACTTCTTGAAATGAAAATACTCGCCAAGACTCTTAGTTCGTGTTTACTTTTGACAATGATTGGAGATATCACAACCGGGATTTAATTTTAGTTCCCAGTTTAAAGATCTCAGGTGGTGGTACATGGAGAGGATTCGTTGTTTGTGAGAATGAGCTCGAGTTCTAATTTAAAGTTTTTGATCTTCTTTCGTATTACTTTTAGTGATTCTGACTGGGATGTTTGAAACACTTTGAGAAGTTTGGCGAGAGTTTCTCATTTTTTCATGCAAGAATCTACTCAGAATTATTATGTAGCCAATATATCAACAAAGTTATTCTGGAAAACTACGAAGAGTTTTGCTGACAGTTTTAAAGTAATTTAATTTATTTATTAATCTATTTATATTTTCTAATCTATATATATCTATCTTAATTTATTTATTAATCTATATTTATCGATTAATTTATTTATCTCTGTTATTGATTAATTTATTAATGTATTTATTTATTATCTATGATCTAAAATTACAAATAAATTCATTATATGCAACTTTATATTTCAATTCAAGAGCAAAATATATTCATTTTTTTTTTCTTAAAACAAAATCTTATTTTTCTTTAAATAATTTATTGATAGCATTAATAAATTGACCAATTTTTTAATTCATTACTATTGAAAACCTCTTAAAATTACCCTAAACAATTATAGAAGGAAAGCAAATATTTATACTATAATATGAAGAAAATTTGCATATAGAAAAAAAAATGAAAAATAATATTGGTTTAATTTTTATTTCTTCTTTTACTGTTAATGAAAAATAAATATATGATTTAACTATGTTTCCTCTGATATTAATTGAAGAAAAACCCAATAAAACTATTGTTTTTACACATGAATAATTTCATGAACAGAAGAAATTTCTTTTTATGTAATATATTTTTTTTGTTATGCATCATTATCAGCTCATCAGAAGTAGTTTTAAAAATAATAAATGTTTCAAGCAAAATTTTCAGGACACATTAAATTTATTTATCGTGAGTCTAATACCCGATTTAATGACAATGTCAGCAATTAATATTTCACAACAAACCTTTAAGATGATGCCGAGTACAAGGAAAGTGTATGTCACAGGTTTGACAAAATTTTAAGTGCTTGTTTCCTGCCTCCATCCATTTAAGCCTGCTCCATAATGAGTCACCTAAGGAAAATTAACTAACAGTTCACCAACTCAAATTATTCTTCACATTAAATTCACATAATGGACGAAACCGGCACTTTAAAACATAACGTCTTCTTGCAAGAATATTTCCATCAACTCCAAAACGCGGCTACAGCACGTAAGCTTGGGCACCTAAATTGACTTTATTAATAACGAGAAGGCCAAACCTCGTACTTTGCTTGATTAAATATTCACGTGCCTGTCAGGAGTCGAGACGTTTCCGTGTCTAGGACTGTTAGAGCCCAAGCTACTAGTACAAGATGCGAGGAACTGTTATCGCAGAGTCAATTTCCGTGGACCGCTCCAGATTTTCCTTTCTAGTAGGAGGTTGAATAAAGCTCGGACTAGTGTTTCCCTCCATAATAAGTATATGTAAAAACAGGAAAGCGAGGATATACATAAACACGGTTGGGTTTCACAGCTAAAGTTTGGAATTTCGCTTAGAAGCGGTTCAGTCAGTGAGATAGAAGCACTTTTTGAAATGAAAATACTCGCCAAGACTCTTAGTTCGTGTTTACTTTGACAATGATTCGAGATATCACAACCGGTTTAATTTTAGTGCTTAGTTTAAAGATCTCAGGTGGTGGTACATGGAGTGGATTCGTTGTGGGAGAATGAGTTCGAGTTCCAATTTAAAGTTTTTTCTTCTTTCATTCGTATTACTTTTCGTGATCCAGGCTGGGATGTTTGAAACACTTTGAAAAAGTTTGGCGAGAGTTTCTTGTTTGTTTATGCAAGGGATCTTACTCAGAATTATTATGTGTAGCCACGATATCAACAAGAGTTGTTCTGGAAAACTACGAAGAGTTTTCCAGGCAGTTTTAAATTAATTTAATTTATTTATTAAATCTATATATTTTTTTTATAATCTATCTATATATTTATCTATATCTAATTTATTTATTATTCTATTTATTTATCTAAAGGTTTAAATAAGTTCGATAAATTATATAAATCATTAAATTTATTTCAATAACAACAGATATCCTTCCTTTTCACTTAAAAACACAAACTTATTTTCCTTGAAATAATTTATTTATAGCTGATTAATAAAATTGATCAATTATGATCAATTGATCAATTTTTTTAATTAATTATTATTCAAAACATCTTAAAAAATTACCCTAAACAATTGCAGATGCCCAGTAACATATTTCATAATATAAAGAAATTTAAATATAAAAAGAAATAAATGTAAATAATATCGGTTTCATTTTTAAGAAATGCATTCAGTTATTGTTGTGTATAAAAGCATAACAATATTAAATTTATAAACTGTTACAAATGAACTATATAAATATTCATAAAATCAGATTCTCACAAACAGTGACAGAAAATCGCAGCTAAAAAGTAGTACAACGTTTTATTTTAAAATGTGTTTTTTTAGTTAAAAATATGTTCTTTAAATTACATAAAATTTTGTTTTAAATCCGTAATAAAATTAATTTTTTTCTTGCAACAAAATCTAATTTTTCTAAAAAAAAATGTCATAATCGATTATTACTCAAAACACTTAAAAAATTAACCTGAACAATTACAGTTGATCAAATCTTATAATACGAAGAAAATTTAAATGGAAATAATATAGGCTTCATTTTTTAAAAACACATTCAAATTTTGCCTATAAAGTCAATAAGGGCCTCCTGCATGGCTCGAGTATCTAGCGCACTGCGCCACAGGTTTCTGGTTCGAGTCCAGTTCTTGATGTCCATGGATGTTTGTAGTGGTTCGGAATGCACTTTAAGCCATTGGACCCGGTCTCATATGACTATAAAACGTTCTAATTTATAAGACATTAAAAACCCAAAAAGATAAAGTAAATTGTTAAGTCCGAATGTCTTTAAATATTTCGTCGGTTACCTTTGAAAGTTACTTAACATTATTTTAAAAATTATATTTTAAATAAGTTTAGAAACCATATTATGAAACCGAAATGTCTTGCAATTTTAATTTTTAATTTTACCTTTCAAAATTTTTCAAAATTTCTGTTATATTTTAATAAATGTCAAATATTGATTTTTTTTTACATTTTTTTCATTTTTTTCTTCAAATATTGCCTTTTTTTGGAAATCGAATACTCCTCTATTTAAAAGGCACTTTGTAAGAACCGGACTGACAGTTTAATTAAAGTTTACTTCATTTCCTGAAAAGTGTGGTCATCGTGCAATTATTTTCTACTAATCCATGAAATAATCTACCAATAATTCTCCAGAACAAAAGAATTGTTAAAGCGTAGAACGTGCCGCGGCTATGGACATAAAAAGAACGGAGAGTTTTGTTCATATATCGCTTACTCAAACCTTCCCACTGATTGCCAAAAAAGAGGAAATGGAAATGGTGAGAGGTCTGAGGTTTGAAAAGATAACATTGTTTAGGTAGTAAGAGGCACGTTCCCATTGAATCTTTGAGTTTTTCTGCAATATATATTTTTCCCTTTATTTCTTCTTAGATTCCTGGACTTGCTGCAACTTTCCTGCACCTCACCTGCATAGTGCTCCTGTACATCATGTAAGTATATAGTAAAAGTTAGTCATAAGTCTGAAAAAAAGAACTATTTTTTTTTTGTTTTTTTGATTTTTTTTTCTTTTTGTAAATTAAAAAGAAAAAAATTGTATCAAATTACGATATTATATACGATACGATTTTTGAGATATTTTTAGATTTAAAAGAGATTTTTATGTATATTTATTTTTTAATGTACATTATAATATATAATATATAATATAATTTAATTATTTTTTAGATTAAAATATCTCAAATTGAGATACATGATTAGATATTTGGAGATATCTTGAAAATATTTTTAGATATTTGAAGACATTTTGAGATATTGTTTCTTTAAATGTTTGAAGGTATTTTGAGATACTTTTTTTTAGATATTTGAAGATATTCTGAGATATTTTTAGATATATGAATATATTTTGAGATATTTCTTTTTATACGATACGATTATTACACAGTATATATTAATTTGAGATTTCAATAATCTCAAATTAATATCATATTAAATATTCATGGAAGATTTAATATCAACCTCAGTTATGTTGGATTATTAGAAAAAGACAGTAAAGGAAAAACAACGAAATTAAATTACTTATTACTTTGCTAATAATGTTCTGTATGGTGTTGGCAAAAAAGTAATTTTTATCATTTAAGTGCATGGCAAAAATCGAACCTACTTTCTTATCAACCGAATATATTGACAAAAGTCAGTCATAAAAATAAATCATGAAATTAAATTATAAAAATTAAATTATTTAGAGATTTGTAAAATTGCTTAATAAATTTAAAATTGTTGGAAATGCAATGAACTTGAATTATTATATTTGTTTTTCTGATAAACATATTAAATACAGAAAAAAACTTAAAACATGAAATCTGCCAGCTTATATCAGTTTAAGAATAAACAAAGGAATATAATTACTTTTTCTTATCATAAAGACTGACATTAAAATTGATTATTTTTCTTTAATATAAAAACAGCCTACATATATGTTAAACAATGAAATGAAGTGAATATGTTTGAAATAAAGTGAAAATTACTTTCTAATGAAATTTATTTAAATTTTTGACAAATGGATAAATTAATAACTAATTTTTTTATACTAAAGAATCTCATTTTACAATTGAACTTAAACAGAGATTTGTAAAATTGGCTTGCTTAATAAATTTAAATTACAAGAAATGCAAATTTTAATTATTAATTATTTTTGATAAATATATGAAATTTAGAAAAAAAAAAATTAATTAAAAAGATGTATGAATTCTAACAGCTTATATCAGTTTAATAATAAACAAAAGGAATATAATTACTTTTCTTATCATAAAAGACAGACATTAAAATTGATTTTATTTGCATTTATTTAAAACAGTTTTGAATGTATGTAAAACAATTTTTCAATTTCAAATAAATGGAGAAGTACTTTCTGCTTAAATTTATCTACACATTTTAAGCAATAAATAAAATTAAAATAAAAAAAATTTTATAGTAAAAGAATATAAATTTACAATTTATTTGATATAATTTTTACAAGAAGCATCAAATTCAAATCTGTTATGAAAGAATTCCCCTTTACATGTGCATTATATATTTATTCCTTACTTTTTTATTCAATTTCCTTGAAATTGTCCTTAAATCGTTGTAATATTACAAATACCACTTTTTTTTGGTTTCGTCAAAAAAACAAAAAAAAAAAAGTGGCAAAAGTGGCCAATACAAAGTAACATTTTTTTTTTTTATGTTGGTAACCATTTATCATGCTTATCCCCAAATAAATTGCAATTTTCGATACTACTTCTGTGAAATTTCTAGGATATACCATCCTTGAAGAAGGTAATAAATATTTATAGTCTTAATTCATACCATGATGGACATAAAATATTTAGTAAACGTCTGCCGTATGTTTTTCCATAGCAGAAACCTAGACATCTAAACGAGGATATCATGCTCACATAAAATAAAGAAAAAAACTTGAATTATTGTCTGGGGATGTTATTCAATGAAAATAAATAGTAAAAAAATACAATGAAACAGGACTTCAAGTAAGCATTG
>BPLR01017169.1:0-17004 GCA_021605095.1 Caerostris extrusa | reverse complement strand
AAAATAAACCAATTAATTGTAATAACTATTATAATTGAGAATAAAATATAAGAATGCAAATAGAATAAACATTAAATTTTCTTTGCCCATCAAATTGACAGAACAAAAGGAAAATAAAAAAAATTTAATGAAAGAATCAAGCTATCCATCACTAAATTTGATGTTCTAACTGTTATGGGTTTAAAAGTTTAACTTTAATGGTCTTTGCAAACACTACGCTTTAGCTTTCTATTTTTAAATTGAGGTTGCGTTTATTTCTGATCCAGACTGGTAATAAGTATGTTTACCTAGCTCTAACAAAATTTGTAAGGAATCTTAAATTAAAACCTTCACCAGAAAAGATAGATATCCTTATGATTGGTAGCCTACAAGAATCGACTTTGAGAGCATCCATTCATCAACTGAAAATATTCAGCTGCACCACAAAAATTCGAGGATTCCAGAAGCGTTCTGAAAAGCGCGAACAGGATCCAAGATCTGCCACTGGTGAGCACCCAGCACAAAGCCAGTTTTTGTAATACTTGTTTACTTGCAGATTATCTTCTTCCATGCCAAGAAACTCAATCACGACGACAAAGACATCTTTAGAGCAGTGTGTTCCTCTTCACACAAAAAGAGGAGAGATTTGGAGTTGAAGCCCACATAGGAAATTATACATTACCAAATCATGGTGCTGGGGAAGATTCCGCAAGGAGTAGCACTTTCGAAAGCTTTCAGAAGTTGCTGGCAATTTTTAGGTCACTTTTTCTGGCGCAACTAGAAAAGAGGTGTGGTTGTCAAAAAATATAAAAATCTGCTTTTTATTGAGGCAAAAAATTTAAGATGCATTCTGAAAAAATTTCAGTTTCCATCATGTGAAATCGTGATTTGAAGAACAGGTGAGTGCAAATAAGGGTAATCCACAAATTTAGACAAGGAATAGATAAAGGGAAAAAAATAATTAAAAAATTCATTGATCCACACTTTCATTTAAAGACCATTAAAAATTTCCATTCATTTTCGTTAACTTAATAAATAATGAATTTCAAAAATGGGAATGTAAAAATTTCAAAAATTTTATAGAGTTATATATTAGTTATACAAATCAAGCATGTCAGTTAGATCAATACTGCACGATTAAATGAAATATTTATTATGCCTTTAATAATAACAATACAACTCTCATTAGGACCTGAATGGCCAGTGGCTAGCGCTCTGGCTCTCCGGTACCACAGGTTTCGGGTTCGAATCCCGGCAGTGCCATGGATGTTTGTAGTGGTTCGGAATCCTCTTTAAACCATAGGTCCCGGTCTAATCTGACCGTAGAGCTGCGGGGGCATTGTTACTCCGCGGCGCATTGGCTTATCTTCAAGTTACACGCGCCCTGGGTCATGCAAAGTGTGAGTAACGTCTGTGCAGCGCTTGCCTTAAGGCATCCAAGACCAAGCTGTCTAATTGTTTGCCAGCTGCATTAGAAAGAAAAAAAATACAACTTTCATTTTACGAAAATAAGTTTTCTTCTGTTTTAATCTCATGCAAATTGCTTTTCAATTTTTAATTCACTACATCAATAATAATCAAAAAAAAAAAAAAAAAATCTTCAAGAAATGCTAATAAATTTATTTGCAAAATAAAATATTTTTGAAAAATCTTTTTTTTTTGTAAATAGAAATCCTTTTTTATGTTTTTATTTGAAGACAATTTCTAAATTTGTATAAATAGAGTAGATTTTTTTTTTTTTTTTTGCATAATACTTCCAAACATTGAACTTATGTAATGAAAAAATTTACAACCGAAAGTATTTTTTGATATAAAAGTGTATATAAATAAATTGTTTCTTATATTACTAATCATATAAATAAATAAAAAAACGGCTTAGCTTATAAATAAGTAAAAACGCAAAAATAAATAAATAAAAACAGCGTTTTAATATAGCGATCTTTTAAGTAAATGTATGGTATTAATTCTAAAGATGATCTAAGATAAAATAATAAATCTAGTTTATAAATTCTGAAATTTTGATATTCTAATTAATTATTCAAATTATATAATAAATAATACAATTATTTTTCAATTAATATTTAAAAAATAGATATCTTAGATGATATTGCTCTTTAAAGGAATCAACCCAATCATAAAATTAATAAAACATAAGCAGAAAGACTTAAATTACTTTTCCTCTGAAGTATTTTATTTTATTTAAATATTCCTCAATGACTAGCAATGATTCATATGCTATCCTTATTCTTGGTTAAACGATTGCAGATTTTTTTATTATTAAAATCTGAGTATACCTACATTAAAAAACTTTTTAAATATGCTTGCTATACAATTCATTTCATCTTTAAATTAAATTTCAGTAGCCAAATATACTACGCCTTCAAATATGATTTGGTACTTTAGTAGTTTGGCAGAATAATGCATTGATGGTGGTTTATTTGATTTTATTACGAAACATTTGATGAACATAAGATAAGGTTTTTGAAAATTTCAAAGACTTTTGAAAGTGAAGTGAGTTTTGAAAGAGTTTTTGAAGTGCTCATAAACATAATTTTTAACTGTCATTACATAGATAATGTTAAGTATCATTAAAAAGAAGAAAAAGAAATATTTAGTAGAATCTATTAAATTAACAATAACATTTTTTATTTGATCTTAAATTTCAGTTAAACTTAACCAGTTTTTCTTAAAATATTTTCCCCCTTCAAATTCGCTTCTTTAATTTTATAAGATTATAAATTATATTTATTCAGTGAAATTAATATTGAAGAATTTTGAACCATAATTTTAATCTTTTTTCAAAAACATTTTCAGCAGTCTATAAGGATCTAATTATCATTTATGAAATATAGTTATATAATAAAACTACAAAAATATTCAAGTTTCATTTTAAGTTTTATTATTATTTATTTTCCATTTAAATACAGGGCAGTATGTAATATAAAAAAAAATCAGAAATTTGAAATATATTAAACCTTTTCTGAATAATCTTACCTACTTTGAAATATTTAATGTAATAAATAATTTGAATAATAATAATAATAATATATTATTATTATCATTAATAATTAATTAATCAAAGTAATTTTAATACTAGTAATTAATTAATTAATTAATATTTATAATCATAATTTCTGCGGAAAACCTGCTTTCAAGCATTGAGATTAAAAAATAAATAATAAGGATATAAATATAAAAAAAAATAATTTATTATTACAAAAAGAACTAAAATATTTTTTTAATTTAATAACTATATAATAAGGATCATAAAGGATAATAATATATAAAAATATAAAGATAATATTTATAATTAATAAAGATAATTTAATAGTTTAATTAAATAAATAATAAAGATATAAATATAAAAAATAAATTTATTATTATAAAAAAAAACTATAAATATATTTTTAGTTTTAAATATTTAATCCAACAAACAAAACGTTTTAAGTAGTTCAGAAGGAAAAAGATGATACCAATTTAGTAACACTCGCTTTCATATTAATAAAAAAGAATTTTTTTTGTATAGTACATAGTTAATGTGATTCTTTAGCTTAGTTAACGTTAATTCCTCACGTTAAATATGCTAGTTTGGCTTCTTTCTCAGTTAGATAAAAGCAGGAACAGTAAATGACAAGATGCAAAATTTGCATTAACGCCAGTGTAACGCTTTCAAAAACTCTCCTTTATATTAAATTACTTTTCCCTTAAGAATTTAAACCTAAACATCAAGAGAATTTAATTTTCTTTGTTATTATCAAAAATATCAATATAAAAATTTTTTCGTTGAAATTAACTAAATAATAGAAAATTAAATCTTACAGCTATGAAATTTCGTTTACTTAATCACTAAATTTATGGACTTAATATAATAGGAAAAGGTAGATAGTTGCATATTAAAGAACATCAAATATCATATTAATATACGATTATATTTTGCGTGATGTAAAAATATTGGTATGACAACTATTCAGTCATTGTGTTAGTCTTAACATTTATCAAATGCCTAGTTGAGGGTTATTCAGAATATTATAATGCTGGTTGACCTAAATTGCAAGCAACACTATTTACACTTTGCAAATGCCTTTCTCTTAGTAGGTGTTGCATGCAATACTGTTTTGTAAATGGTTAAATTACGTGATTAACACAACGTTCTTGGTAATTATGAATGAATTCGTTTTAAAACATACTTACACGGTGATAGGCATGCCTACAACGCCCCTTTTGAGATAACAAGGAAAATCCCAGTTAGGAAATAATCTGTAGAAATTTTTTTATACTTTTTATGACACATGTAAAAGAAATAATAAGGGAGGTATGAGCTAAGCCGAAGTGAATAATAGAAATTTGGGGATAAAATCTCAATTTCCTATGCAAATGTTTGATCACTTCTTGCTCAGCTTTCAAAACCAAAACGGACCGGTATTTGACGCTTCTTTACTTAAAAGCAGCTTTGTAATTATTTATTGATAATTTTAAATTTTTTAAATATTTTTATTGATAAGTTTAAATTTGAGGGCATTTTTTTTTATTGATAAATTAAAATTATTTAAATATTTTTCTTTTTGAAACGTTTAAATTTTTAAATTTTAATGCTTTATAGTTGATAAAACATTGATTGAGCTTGTAAATGTTAAAAAAAAAAAGGTAGACTTTTAAAGTTAAATTACGCTTACATAAGTTTTTTTTTTTGTTCTAATGCAGCTGGCAAACACTTAGACAGCGATTGGTCTTGGATGCCTTAAAACAAGCGCTGCACCGACGTTACTCACTTTGCATTACCCAGGGGACGCGTGTAACTTGAAGATAAGCCACGGAGTAACAATGCCCCACAATGCTCTACGATCCTTTTGGGACCGGGACCTACGGTTTAAAAGTGGATTCGAACCACTACAAACATCCATAGCACCGCCGGGACTCGAACCCGAAACCTGTGGTACCGAGCGCCAGCCACTCGGCCATTCAGGCCCCACGCTAACATAAGTTCAAACAGTAATTGTGAATTTTCTGAAAGATTAAAATATTGTCCTAACTTGAATATTAGAAATAAACTGAAAAAAAAAAAATGAACATCTTATTAAGTAATTATATTTTCAAATGTTTTCTTTCTCTGTATAACAACTTTGAAAACTTTGATATTCTCTATTGCTAATGTAAGAACATAGCAAATTTGCATTACACGGAATTCTTGCTGCACTATAGCCATAAAATGGGAAATTAAAGAGAATAATGCCTTTCCAGAAGACTTTCGGGCGTAACAGCTCTTCATTTCCGGCTACCTGATGGTCAATGGGCTAACGCTCTGGCCTTTGGTACCACATGCTTCAGGTTCGAATCCAGGCGGTTTAATGGATATTTGTCAAAGGTTCGGAATCCACATTGAACTCTAGATCCTGTCTAATTATCCCGAAGTGAGCAAAAATTGACCGTAGAGGGACAAAACAAACCCTTCATTTCCGTGAGAACTCGAAAACTACAGCTTGGTAAATACATGAAAAATACTGTCACAACGAATTAATGAAAGCAGTGATTGAAAAGCATGTTAGCCAACATTAGTAATACAAATTAAAATCAATGCATTATAATGCTGGGCAAATCTCATTTTTATTATTATACTGTGCTAACAACTATCACATTGAAATATAAGATGACCTAATCGATTGGAAATAAGATGTATTGGCGATGTTTAGATGATAAGGTGGTTTTATTTAAGAAGTACTAAGGTATATTTAAATAATAACTTAAAAAACTTATTGTATATTTTCTTTATTATTATATGAAGTTTTTAATACAGGAAATTCCCACATTTGGTGGCTTTTACTTACTTAAACAAAAAAATTATGATAAATACGAGTTAAAAACCACAACATAACAGACCTTCGAACTCTTCTAACAAGAGCTTCATATAAACTACCAGCTTAACTCCTTTGAATGCGTTAGCCCTGACTTCTCCTCGCATGATAATGCTGATTGCCGAGCGTAGGGCTGAGATGGATTGAGCCAGTCACCTTCAATCTCTGCCCAGAACCAACAGATGAACAATAACACTCGTAATCCTTAATGGCAGCATCGGAATGAAATAAATACAGAAATGGGTACAGAGTAGGCGTATTAGTCGAGGCTTATCTGCGAAGAGGCGCCTTATGGAGAAATAGGACAAATGAATTGAAATTAAAGTGTCACTGCGCTTAAATTCAAATTTAAAGAATATTTCCTCCCCCGCTGGGAACAGAAACCGCTACGCCCTTTCCTTTAAAACGCTATTCAATGCAATCGGTTTTGATGAGACGCGAATTTTATTGCTGCACAACTAGTATGTATTGCTGTGTATATATTTTTCTTCTATACAACAACTGATAGGAATACTTTATTAAAACCTAATTGATAATTGCTTTAAAAATTTATAAGAAATATCCTTTAAAATGCTATTCAATACAATCGGTTTTGTTGAGACATTATGAATTTGATTCATTATCAATTCATTTTGATTTGATTTTAAGATGTTAAATTAATTAATTTTAATTAATTAATTAATTTAAATTAATTTAAATTAATTAAATTAATTTAAATTAATTAAATTAATTTTTAATAAATAATTGCTTTAAAATTTATAAAAATATCCTTTAAAATGCTATTCAATGCATTCGGTTTTGAAGAAATATCCTTTAAAAATGCTAAATTTAAATACAAAATGCTCGGTTTTGATGAGGCATGAATTTTATTGCTGCACAACAACTATTTTTCGTATTTTCGTTTATTAATGGTATATTTTTAAAGGAATTTTCTATACAACAACTGATAAGAATTTGCACTTTATTTTTGTGTAAATACAACCTATTAAACCTAATTAATAATTGCTTTAAAAATTTAAAAGGAATATCCTTTAAAATGCTATTCAATACAATCGGTTTTGATGACACATTATCACTTTGATTCATTCTCAATTCATTTTGATTTTATTTTAAGATGATAATAAGATTTTGTGAATATTTTTTTCTATACAACAATTGATAGGAATACTTTATTAAACTTAATTAACAATTGCTTTTAAAATTTATAAGAAATATCCTTTAAAATGCTATTCAATGCAATCGGTTTTGTTGAGACACGAATTTTATTGCTGCACAAATAGAATTTTGTGTATATTTATTTTTCTATACAACAACTGATAGGAATATTTTATTAATGGTAATTAATAATTGCTTTAAAATTTAAAGGAATATCCTTTAAAATGCTATTCAATACAATCGGTTTTGATGAGACACGAATTTATTTGCTGCACAACTAGGATTTTGTGTATATTTTTTTTTTATACAACAACTGATAAGAATACTTCATTTAAACCTAATTAATACTTGCTTTAAAAATTTATAAATATCATACAAATTGCAATGTCACACTTGGCAAATTTCTATTTCTGTTCTACAGCAAATGCTTAGATGCAGAACTGCATCTAAGAAAATGTATGTTTGATTTTTATAAGTAATATGGATATTTAAGAACAGTATAGATAACTCAATAAAGAATATAGATAATCTAAGAACAGTTTTATTTTGATTTCGTTCTGAGTTAAAGGAAAAATTATTTTTTTGGTTAAAGTCACAAGGTGGTTTTATTTTAAAGTAGGAAGGTATATTTTTGACAGTTAAAACTTTAAAACTTACTATATATTTTCTTTTATTGTTACATTTATGAATTTAATATGAAAAAAAAGAAAATCTTTGGGTACAAAAGAGCTAAATTTTTTAGTTAATATTGAAATGATACAACAGAACAGATGTATGTTCATATTTAATTCCTAGAAAAATACAGTATTATTGACACTTTTGTGTTTATATTGCCATCAAAATTGTTTCAGGATATTAAACAATGTTTTTTTTTTAATGTACATCTTTGATTACTTTTACTGTATTTATTTAGCATCTCATAGTTATCTGATTATGTTTTGTACAGTAAAAAAAGTCATAGCATACATGACATGGATGCCAAAGTGTTCAGAGATAAAACTTAATTTTTTTTGGGGGGGGGGAGAGTGAGAAATTATTAACTTTAATTTTGATTTCTTTAAATATATTTAAAAAAAAATAATGAATAATTTTGTTTTTACAGGTGGTTGATGAGCATGGAACAGTCAAAGCTTGGGTTGATACTCAAATTGTCCATGGTGGACAATGGACCACATATTTAAGAAAGCCTGAAAATGAACAGGACAAAAATGTTACTCCGATATTTTACGGAGGACAGGTATGGTTAAATGTTGTATATAAGTAATTTTTAGTTGATACTAAGATGATACAACAGAAATGCACGGTGGTTGTATATCCATATTTAATTCCCTAGAAAAATACAGTAATATTGAATCTTTTGTGTTTATAATTTGTGCAATGATTTTTCTGTAAATTAGAACATATTTGATGTGTAGATGTACATATTCTGATGGGAGGGAAGGTAAAAAGTTCAATGATATAAGTACATATACTAAGATGATACAAACGAAATGCATTTTATGAAAAATACAGTAATATTGAATCTTTGTGTTTATAATTTGTGCAATGATTTTTCTGTAAATGTGTAGATGTACATAATTTTATGGAGGGCAGGTATGGTTAAATATATAAGTAATTTTTTTAGTTGATAACTAAAATGATCAAACAGAAATGCACGGTGGTTTGTATATTCATATTTAATTCCTAGAAAAATACAGTAATATTGAATCTTTTGTGTTTATAATGATTTTTCTGTAACTGTGTAGATGCATATTTGATGTGTAGATGTACATATTCCAATGGAGGACAGGTATGGTTAAATGTTGTATATAAGATTTTTTAGTTGATAACTAAAATGATCCACCAGAAATGCACGGTGGTTGTATATTCATATTTAATTCCTAGAAAAATACAGTAATATTGAATCTTTTGTGTTTATAATTTGTGCAATGATTTTTTAATTAAATGTGTAGATGTTTTTGATTACTTTTCTATTATATTTTAAAAGATTTTTAAAAATTGCCTTGTTTAGTGATGCTAGAGCTTAGAATAAAATACGTTAATACCACGCGCATTTACCTAAAACGATGCAAAATTCTGACAGAAATGAGTTGAAAATTCTGACACCACCCTTTAATCAATGAGAATTATTCGCAATTTTTAATTTAGTTCTTTTTAAAGGAAATAAAATGAAATTATAAGAAACTGAATAAAAGTGGGCCAAAAAATGTAGTCCTGAGATTGACACCTGAATATCTATTTTTGGCTTAAAACATCTTAAATTATGTATAAAAATCAGTTGGCATTCAGTAATAACAAAAAATAATAAATGAATAATCATTAAATACGTTTTTGATACTTGATTTATAATCTTCATTAATATGGCTATTGTTATGGCACGGATTTTTTTTTTTATTGAAAAGGATTTTCAAATAGAGCAATGGAATTCTCACAAAGTTTAACTTTCAAAAAACAGTTTGTAAATTTAGATATCATTATTAATTAAAAAATAATAAGGAAAGATGAATAATAATAGATAATAATTAAATTTAATTTGTAATAACCTAATAATTATTCATTTAGCATTAATATGCATAAAAACGTGTTCTACATAGACCTCAAAAAATGATAAAAAATTAAAGCATGAAATATTTATTTTTAAATTGATTTATGATAAAAAAAAAAAAAAAAAAAGATAGGTTTCCTAATATTGGGAACCTAGAAATGAGAAGTCACTTATAGTTTAAAAAAAAAATGAAAAAAAAAAAATTGATTATATGTTAGTCTCTTTAACCCAAATGAAAAATAAATAAATAGAAATAAAAAATAAATAAATAAAAATTTTTTTCTGACAAATTATTATACGGAAAAATCCAATTTTATATAAAATTTAAATCATGTTTTCACTTTGCTCGTGATATTTTGAAAACAGTTGAAAGAGAATTGAAAGTTGTTTAAAATATTACTGCTTAAGAAGCTAAAGTTGACCTAAAGTTAAATAATCGAATTTTAAAAGTCTGCAATTTTTTTTTCATTATATCCATAAATAAAAACTTATGGCTGGTGTTTCATATAACATTAATAAAAGTGAAATCATGAAGTTTCTTGAAATAATTTTATAAGGTTTATTATAATAAAAATATATTTATGGGAGAAATTTTAGAATAATAAACATAAAATAATTATGCATTACTTTTGATAGCTTAAAGTTTAATATAAATTAAGTCATCAAAAAAAAAAAAAGATTAAAAATTAAAATTTGAAAAGTTTTTTTTATCATATACTCATCATTAAATAAAAATATCCAATATTTAAAGTATCCGGTAATTGAATCATTGAAATTAAATCATCATGAATCATTAATCGTAACCATTAAATCACATGATGTTCTGAATCATCGAAAAACTAAATTAGATAGGAAATTACTTGTTATCTATTCGTAATAGTAATTACTTGTTATCTATTCGTAATAGTAGATACAATCAAATTAAACTACACTTTGTTTTATGGAATAAATTCTAGAATAAAAAAAAAAAAAAAAAAAACCATGCAATACTTTCGTTAGTTTAAAGTTTAATATAAATGAAGCCCTCATTACAAAAAAAAAATTACAAATTAAAATTTGGAAAGGTTTTTTAACTTAACATTAAATAAAAACTCGATATGTTAAATATCCAATAACCGAATCATTGAAATTGAACCATCATGAATCATGAATCATAATCGTTAAATCAACATGAATAATGATGTTCTGAATAATCAAAAAAACTAAATTCGATAGAAAATTTCTTGTTATCTATTCGTAACAGAATATGCAATTAAATTGCATTAAAAATTAAAATTTAACTTAACTTAAATATAAAGTAATTTTTCTATCTAATTTAGATTTTGTGATGATTCAGAACATCGTCATTCATGATGATTTAATGATTATGATTAATGATTCATGATGATTTTAATTTCAATGATTCAATTACATTAAATTTAACTTAAATTCAAAACTACGATTTGTTGGGATTTAAAATTTTTTTGTTTTGACAATTATTTGCTTTTTATCCCGCACATTAATTAATTAACCTAATCGCTAAGAATCTCGTACGTAAAAAAAAAATATGCACACAAGATAACTGAATGAATAGAAAAAATTATAATGGGGGAAATAATTTATCAAGATGCTTCTTTCAAACAGAAACCCACAGGTCGTAAAATGAATGTTCGACAAACAAATCTTTCGCTTCAAAATTTGGCAAGATTTGCAAGTACACAAATATGCCACCAGATTCGTGGAATTATATTTGCTTTTCCATTAATATACAATCGCCTGCAGACATATTGAGGACAAGTAAAGCTACATTGTAGCATGGCGATATAGTCGAGAGTTAGTACCGAGATGTTCGATATTAATTATGATTGTGAAGTCTTCATTGTTTAAGTGAAAAGGGGGTTGATGAGTTTGATCTACATTCAGAACTACATCACCACCACGAGATTTCTTCTTTTATGTTCTTTCTTTATAAACAAGGAATGAGTATATGTATTTTTTCTCATTGTTCTCATGTTGGAACTATGTAAAAGTTTGAAACGACTTTTGTTTCGTTTGTTTACTTTTTTATTATCATTTCCCATCGTTTTGTAAAACTAATAACTGCATAAGTTTCTCAAATACTGAAAGAGTTTTCTCATACTATAATGAATCATGGGAAAAATAAATTTCATTGCATATTTGATGAGGTAAAATTTTATTAATTGTTAGGTAAAAAAAACCAGGTACCATATCAAATGAATTGATTTATAAGACAACCTTAGTTTCGATTTCTACTAGTGTCATGCGTTGCATTTACTAATGTAAGAAGTGCGTATATTAGCTCATGATTGAGGTATATTATTTCTCATTGACTCGGAGTACCTTTTTGGGAATTTTCTAAGCCTTTTAAAAAGGCAATTTACAAATTCGTAGCTGTTACATTTGCAAGCGTAAATTGAACACAGTACTGTATAAAAGAAACCTTTATATATGTTTCTATTCTTCTTCTTCAATAGTGCAACAGCCGCATGGTGGCGAAGGCCGCCTGCCTACTGGCAGATTCCGAAACATGAGATGATTCTTTATACGAGGTAGGGTTTTCAGTCCTACGCTTTACTGTCCTATACACTATATATATGTTATCAATGCATAATACATATTAATAGACTATATAAATATGTATATATGCAAGCATATATTGAACATTAAGGATAATGTTAAGGAATGTAATAATTAATTTGTATATTGAACATATTTGAAATACGGCCTGAACCTTATCTAATTGAGAAAATAACTCTTAAAAAGATACTTCATTTTGGTAAATCTAAAAAAGAAAAGAAAAATACAGGGTTTTTTTTTTTTTTTAAACATTTTAACAAGTTTAATGTTTAGTAGTAAATTACTTGATTCATTAGTAATAATGAATACTTTTTTTAATCTCGCTTATCAATATAATTGTTTTCATTTTATAACTTTTAAATCAAACTTTTTTTCTGGCGAGCTTCTTTACTTTATCTAACACATTCACCAACATGAAATGATTTATGAATGTAGTGATCGTGTTGCACAGACATTACCTGCGCATAAGAGTAACACACATGACTGCAAAGTGTTAATAGGTTTATTCCAACTGGGTTTAAAGGAAGAACCCTGGAATCATCATCCTCATCTACTCTTTAATTAAACCATTATTTGCATTCGGCGATTCGTGGAGTTTCAACTTGTGCTTTCGTGCCGTCAACGTAGCAAATCTTCCTGACTTTTCCGGAGTCGGACAGGTGTGGACCTGCACAGTGCGAAAATGCTCTCCTCCCCCTCCCTGCATCTCAGGATACGATGGCGGTGGGGCAGAACGGAGTTGCTTTCTCCCACCACGACCCTCTTTTGAGTCATAGGGGTCTATTGATCAGGAGGGTGGAACACAAAGCTAAAACAATGGGAAAGAGGGTAGAATTTATAAAATATATGTACATTAACTATATTATGTATATATATATATGAATCTATTTTAAACCGTATGTCCAGGTCTAATATGACTGTTGGGTTGAGAACTCTACCCCGTAAAAATATATCATCTCCTATTTCAAAATCTGTCAGTGAGCAGACAGCTATGGTCCAACATGGACTGTAGTACCAGTTAATTAGTTAGATGATATACTATGATGATTATCTATATGATACCATGATGATTATATTATATGATAATTATATTATATTGAAATCAGTTTTACTTAAATAATAAGGATCGAATTATTATTATTATTCTTTAAGTTGATAAAAATTGTCATGAAGAAGAAATATTTTATTTTTCGGCAATCTTAAATTTAATGAATATCTGTTTAAAGTTTAAAATTACTTAAAAGTAATAAAGTTTAAGCTTACTTAATAGTAATCTTAAACTCACGAAAACTTGTTCAAGCACTTTTTAAAAAAATATCATTTGAAAAACAAATTAAAAAGAAATCCCTAACTCTTATTTTAGCTTTTTTTAAAACTATTTTTACGAACATTTTGCTAAAAATGTTTCTAATATTAAGTTCGAATGAATAATATACTATCTAATAAACTGAATAATTTGAAAAAAAAAAAAAAAATCATAATAATTCATATAAGATTGTAATGCAATTATTAGTTAAAAAAATAATAAAAATTTACATATTGATATATAAGAGCATATATAATAACATTATTGTATAAAATGTGTAAATTGCAAACCAAAATCAGCATTTATAATTAAATGCAAAATCAGTGATCTTGATCAATAATTTTCGAAATGTTAATTGTTAAGCCGACCCCTCCAATTGGCTTCGGATCAAAACCACAGTAGCCTTAATTGTCATCATCTGAAGGGTCATTACTACGCATAAGCAACCACCCACCGATTAAAAAGAATGGTTCCCACCGCCCCTTCAGCTTAATTAGGGTCGCTCCACTGCATGCCTCCCCTTTTTATGCCTTTACTTTTACCCCCGTGGGGTTGATTTAAAAGATGGTTTCCTCGCGAATTCAAAAGGCCCTTCCGTTCCGTTTATTTATTTGGTTGTGTCTTTTGGGGATGTTTTGCGGTGAGCGCTTAATTAGAATTCGCTCTCTTGTTTCGCGAAGGGGAAAACAAATAATAACAATAAAAAAGCAAATACTGCACGGATTTTTTCAAGCAGATACTGTAAGGTGTAATTCTGATGATGCATTTGATTTGCGGTGGTTGAGATTCTGAAGATAAAACTTGGTGGATATTTAAGATATTATAATGCATAATTAGAACATACTTTACATTTTTTATGTGGATAACATTTAACTACATACTTTAACATTGTTTATAACATACTTTAACATTGTTTTATAACATACTTTAACTTTAACATACTTTATATTGTTTTATATGGATATGCCTTACAAAAAAAAAAACAAGAAATATCCATGCATTAAAGTATTTTACTCGTATTCAAGGGTTAAATTAATCTTTAAAGCTATCTTCTTTTCATTGGCGCAACAACCGCATGGTGGACCAAGGCCGTCTGCCTACTGGTAAATTTCGATATAAGCGATATTTTCTTTTTTACGGAGTAGGGTTGTCAGCCCTACAGTCATATCATACAGATCTATGATTTAAAATGGATTCCGAACTCTTACGAACACTAATTCCCGTTCAAACACCCGAACCACTTCAACACAAGTTGCACGAAAGCTTATTGCTATTTGTACTGATCTGCAGGAATCTAAAGCAGATATTATAAACTTTATTAAACAAAACCTCTCAGATTCTCGTCCATAAAGGGCATGCGAACGAATATGACTTGACGTACTATAAATAACAAAAGGATATCACATCCAAATTTATTAATGTTTCTTCTTCTTCTTCAATGGTGCGACAAACCCATGCGAGGCCGAATGAGTCTGTCTGCCTACTGGCAAAATCCGAAACATGAGACGATTTTCTTTTTTTTACGGGATAGTGTGTCAGCTCGCCCAACACTCTACAGTAATATTAGGTAGGACCTACGGTCGGTTTAAAGTGGATTCCACTCACAGCATCCATGGCAGCGAGACTCGAAATCCGAAATCTGTGGCACTGAGGGCAGAGGGCTAATCATTCCCTTCCATTTGAAGGCGTTCCATTACTCACTAAATTAACTTTTAGTTGTAATTTAATAAACTTTGTTAGTATAAAGATTGATGCAAAATGAAATAAACTTCCATACATAACTTATTTCCTCTTTGATTTAATATGCATAGATACATATGTGTATATAGGATATATAAAAACCACTTAATTTATTTACTTCCCTATATTTCCGCAATATAGGAAGTAAATATATAAATAAGCTGATAAATTATTATAAAACATACATAAATAAAAACAATAAAAGGATTTTCAAGGTTTTATGTATAAACAATGGAAGAAAAGGGAAAACAAAATGGAGGATCAGATAAGTGGAGTTAGCGTTGTCAAGAACCGCATTATAACATGATGATAAAAATCCGCTATGTCTACCTACTAGAAGGCTGATTATTCGACTGCAGTATTCTTTTGCAGATCACTGATAAGTTTTAAAATATTAGTTATAATCTTAAAGATGACAGATTTAAAAACAAAACATAAATTAACATTATTTAATGCAATTTAATTTTATACATTTGTGAACATCATGTTTCGTTTGTGTTTGCCAAGAACAGTTTACCGGACCAGCGATGATGAGAGTACATTGTTTTCCAGGAGGACTGAATTTTGGAATTCTTTTAGTAAGAAATATTTCTAGGAAGTTTTAAATAAAAACGAATGTCTATTAGGTTTTTACGAATTTTGATGCAATATAAAATTTTTAAAAGGAATTTCTTCATCTTTGAAGAATTAAAAAATCCTGGCAAATAATGAAAAAATGCATCACAATTAAAAAAATTTTGAGAAGTTAAATATAAACATTTCCTTTCAAATATGCTAAAACATTAAAATAGCTGTTTTTCTATGGTCTTATACGATGAGAGTTATCATTGAAATTTAAAAAAAAAATTAAAAAATTTATATTTAGTTTTCCAAATTGCAGAAAAGTTTTATTCTACAATTTCAGAAAATTTATATTTGAATTTTAATGATCCAAGTTTTTAAAAAAGAAAAAAAATGTTTTATTTTATTTGTAATCTAAAGTCATTTCAAGAAAATTAGACTATATTATTGGACCATTTATCACATACGATAGCAGTTGTCGTCAAATTAAAAGATAAAAAATTAAGCTTTTATTCATAAATTTATATTATGATCAAAGTTCTTAGAAAAAAAAATGTAATCTAAGTCATTTGTAAAGACTTGAAATTTTGTCAAGTCATTTCGTCAAATTAAAAGAAAATTGATTCATAAATTTATATTATGATCAAGTTCTTAGAAAAAATGTTTATTTTACTGTCATTTCGAAAGAAATTAAAACTGATTTAAATAAAAATAAACTGAAATTTATAAAAATTTAAAACTCTAATTCACATTATAAAAATAATTTTGTTTACAGTTAGTTGGATGGTTTTTACTTATAGGCGTTTCCCAGATTGAGAAAATACTTTTTTTACACATTCCATTTGATAATTATATACATTTACTGCAGAAGCATCTTTATCAGCGCATCTAGAAGATAATACGCCTCGTGTATTAAGAAATAGGTTAGGAATCGGATTAAAAATAGATAACAAAGCTTCAAAGTGACAGAAACTCATATTAACTTCAGCATAAATTGATGGGGGAAAGCAATACAAGGCAAAAAGCTAAACACAATAGATCACCATTTTGGCAAGGCATTTTTAAATTTATTAACATAAGATGTTGAGGTAACAGCTTTCTATGTTTTGCCAAACTTGTTCTCGTTTATTCCATGCCAAGGTCTCATGAGCAAATAAATCTTAATTTCTCAAAAGAAGCAGCTGAAAAGGAAGAATCTTTAAAAAAAAGAGAATCTGTCAATTGACTCATCATATGATTTCCCATACTACTCTTAAGTGCTTTTATAGGGAAAAAGAGTCCTTGTTCGCCAG
>BPLR01017167.1:0-115308 GCA_021605095.1 Caerostris extrusa | reverse complement strand
ACAAACAAAAAACACTTTTACAACTGCTATAAAATATATCGAAACAAATGTCATAAAATGTTGCTTAATGTGCCTGTTTTTGATTTGGAATAAAAAGAATATATGATTTTCTAAAAGACAGCTAAAAATCTTCCCAAATAGATGTTTCCAGAATGTTACTACTCAAAAAGATGATATTATTCTTGCGGATTTTATACTGATGGTTATAAAAAAATATATGCAATTTATTCATTTTTTTGTTTTTAAACCAAATTCAGTATCTTTGCTGCGCGCTTTATATTGTTTTACGTTTTTACTGTCTTCTCGAACATGAACACCAATGTATTCAAAGAAATATGGTAACTTGGTTCATTTCTTGACAGGAGGACACATTGATGGACTCCATCAGAAGTTCCTTAATGATACTAAAGCAATAAAAAATTGTTTAAGAACCTTATACTTCAAATTTTTTGTTACTCCATAATTCTAAATAACATTGAGATTTTGTTGAAAATAAAGAAAAGCATGTGATAACAATTTGCTTGGCGACAGACTTGGCGGTTTGAAATATGCGCCAATCTTTATTATTAGATAAAAATATTTTGGCGTTTGATTTTCGAAATAAAACCTTCATATTTTTATTATGGCCGGAACAAAATTTTTAAGTGTGGAGGTGCGCCCAATCTCTGGCGCTGGATTTTGGCGCCTGTGCTTTATTGGCACTGGCTGTCACCTTAAGGTACCCTTGTTAACCTTACAGAAGTACCAGAAGCTTGCCATGTATGGAAAACAGTTCTCTGATTCCTTCCTCTCCAGTAATTCTTGATAATGACCCTCACATTTTGTCAAATGAAGAAGTGCAGGACTTTGGTTTAATGTTGGCAACTCAAAATTTGACCAGGTGCAGAAATTAAATTTTAATGTTTATATTACTCTATTTGTACTCAAATAATATATCTAAATTGGCCAAATCTTAATTCAATAATACTTTTTTACCTGCCTAAATTTGCCCAAAGATTCCAGCATTTGAGTGTATTCATCAATGATATACAACATTATCAATAGCTTGGTCAACACACATTAAATATATTGGATTAATAACAGATAAAAACTAACATTCTGTGAGCATAGCGGTAATATAAAAAAAGCGTGTAGGAAAAAATTTTACCTTTGCCTCCCTTCATCAATAGAAACAACAAACTCACCTATCTAACAAAATATTACTTTTCAAACAGGAGTGTTAAGACCTATCTTTACTCTTGGGTATAACAAAAGCAAGTAAATAATTAAGCAATTTACTTCGGATTATCACTGTTGCGCCCTTGTTTGTGCGTAGTTCTACTGCATTCACAATGACCTCAATATAGAAACTATGAACACCCATATTACTAAACTGTCAAGGAAATTTTTTCCCATGCATAATGCATATTAACCTGATCATTAAAGCTAAAACTATTTTTACACTCAGTATAATGGTAGATATAACTACCACTATGCAACTTCAAAACCTTGCTGTCTTGGATGGGATTTCTGCTAACAGCCAAACTGTTGAATGACTTGGAAATCATTTTTTATGTCACGAAACAATCAAGCACATTGAACAGAAAAGAGTTTTTAATGTGCAACCATGGCCCAAAGTCGTCGTATTTCGATTCAAAATGTCACTGGTAGCCGAATCCACTTTCGGTATGACGCTTACAGCGCCATCTATTGATACACTTTGGAACTTTTTCTGATGCCATACTGTTACCCTCTTCAAGCATCGTCCAGTTCGAGTGATTCTTTTTTTACAGCATTTTGAAAGTTGGGCTTTTAATTATAATCTCTATACATTATGTAATGCCCGTCCATGTGCTTTATGTCATTTAAGGGATGGAATTCCCTGCCTTTTGCATTTGGTAAAGCGCCTGCGTGAAAGAGCCTTTAGTTTTAGTTATCTTCATAATATGTCTGTCTGCTATGTATTTACGTATTTATATGCTTCTATTGTGCATTTATGTATTTTGATATTGCTTGATTGTCATCTCCTAGTTTGTTCGCCCCCCCTTTTTTTACTTCTTCCCATCCTATTAACTGTTTGCTTTAAATTTTTTAATTCCTGCTAATTCTGTGATACTTTGTTTTTATTATATTTGAATTCTGAGCAGATGTGCACAGGTACTCGACTCTCCTATCCAATCTAGTAGTAGTTATCTTCAAAAAAATGTTGAAGTCCATTAATGGCAAAAATTTGTATTCTATAAATCGCGGAGTCTAGTAACCCAAATGGGCAGCTAACTCCGCTTTTAAGAAAGTGTTCTTTCGAGCGATCTCTGTAAGTGATAAAATTTGATGTAATTTATATAAAAATTTGTTTGAAAAAAAAAGTGGTAGTTAGAAGCAAAAGGCTTTTTTTTTTGTCAGTAACACAACTTCTATTTATGAACATTAATAGATTCATTCTTATTTAAAAGTTTCTAAATTATAATTTTGTTTAATCAGTGATTTGTTTGAATTATAGGCATAGTGAATTGTTAGAATCAAACGCTGTTTGTACAAAAACGTTACGAGTTGAAGCCAGAAAAAGTAAATTCGACTGAAATGCTGTGAATTTCATTGCGCAGTTTACAGTTGTAAACCAATATTTATTGTTTGTAAACAAGATTTAAATTTTTTTATACAACATGTTTCTTTTTCAAGTTTATTTTGAATGCGCAATTGCTTGTTTTCATTAATTATTTTCTCATACTTTATCTAATACATTAAAATTTAAACCAGCAAATATATTATCTTAGACATCTCACTATACGTATTTTTTATCGTAGGCATATGATAGATATTCTATATCCAAAATTTTAAACATTAAAGTGAAGCAAACCAGGATGCATTCCATGAATGATATCCATAAATAATAATTAACTAATACCATAATATTACATACTAACTTTTCTCGCGTTGGAGTACAAGGAAGTGTGGTTTTAACCGACTGTGAACTCCGGCACTAGATGGCGCTGCATAAAGCGATGAGCAAAATTAGAACTAACTTCTTTACTAATATGCTATTTTTGCATAATGCACCTCAATGACTATACGTGTTCCTCGATGTACATAAATGGTGCATATACTGCACACAATGTTTTATTTCTCGTTAATTATGTTGTTACTATTATAATAATGGTAATCCATTACTTTAAATCGGCTAATATATCCACATTTCGGACTACACATGCCGTTTGAAATGAGTAAACATCGAAAACTACAAAAAAGGAAAGTAGTCTGGTTCATATTTGTCAGCGTTGATTGTTGACGTAAGGCCACCTTTTTCGCTTCTGCGCGAAAATGAAAAAAATAAATTAAATTTTCCTTTTCTTCTTTTCTATTTGTGTTTCAGAACAGTAAGCCTTGTAGTATTATGTCCGTATTGTATACATGTGTCTTGCATTTAAGAAACTAATTACTTTCAGTTTCAATTTTTAGACGTTAAATAGGAAATTAATATATATGTTTGGAAAAAACCTAATTTTCCAGGTTACTAGTGTATAGCTTTAATATTTTATAAGCTCACTACGTCTATTAATCTTTATTTTTCTTACATCTGGGAATTTGCTTGTGCCAATTAGCACTTAAATTATTCACAAATTTCTTTTTAAAAGATAGAGTTTTATTGAATACTAAGGAATGCTGTATTTGCAATTGTTTTAAATAATTTTCTGTTGATTGAGGCATAAAAATGATTGAATATTTATAAAAATATTTTGAAAATTTCTAGAAAGTAACCTAAACCATAGTTTCATTCATTTCTTTTAGATCGGTAAAAAAATGTAGTGTTCCATACTGCAAATCTAATTATAATAACTCAAAAACTTATTTTTGTTTTAAGTTCTCCAATGAGGAAGATAAATTTATGGGTTAAGAAAATTAATCAAAAAGATTTTCTCAAAGTCCAACTCTTGTTGTTTGAATAAAGCATTTTAGGAGAATTTTATTATCACAGATTCCCCGCCTTCGGGCGGGTTTTCACCTTGTTCACCTGACTGATGGCGCCATCTGGTCGGCGATCAGTCAATGAAAAACTGTTTTTGTTTGCAATTTGTTTATGTGCGTTTGTATTATCTTAATGTTATTTTATTTTTCTTAGCTTCTAATTTTTTATTTTAACTTGAATCTTAAATCTTTTTTGTTTGGGCATCGTCAACGGACTCTTAATTGTACCTTAGCGTTAGCTTTTTTCGATCTCTTGCTTTAATTGTTTTTCAAACAAGAGGTGTTTTCCTAAATTCTTAATTGTTTTATCTTTTTTATTAACATTCTTTAATTTAAGCAACTGCATTTTATGCTAATTTTTTTTAACTATTTTAAGATGTGGAGGTATCGTGGTTCTTAAAACCACCAAGGAACTCCGTAACAGGTACGCCCGTTGCCCGTTTATTACCACAGAAGACAATGCTGTTTGAGAAGATGCATATATTTTTATTGTGATAAGACATTGTCCAAAATTAACTACTGATCCATATCCATCAATATTTTTAAATAAGCCAGCATATCTGTCTAATAATTGTGTACCGAAAAGAAAATATTCACCTAAAAGAAATTATAAACTTTTTTAACGACTAGTGTTTAAAAATATCGTTAAAACTTTTGGTGATTTTATGAAAAATTTGTTTTTCAAAGTTAACGGATGTGCGGCTCTTTATAGAGCACTAAGATCATGTGTTTTTTAAAAACTAAATATTTATAATGATCAAGATTCACATTTCATTTGAGTTACACAGATATTGGATTGCGACTGCTTTAAAACAAAGAGTTTTTAATGACGAAACGAGAAAACTAAAAGTTTGAGAAGATTCATGTCATTTTTTTTTTATTTGAAAAATCATTAGCTTTAAATTTTTAGATAAAATTATGCATAACTAAATTTAAAGCACCATGATAGACTCAGAAAATAAATAGCTAACATAATTCTTTTAATAGACATTTGATATCAAATTTTTTTTTTTTAAAAAATAATTTTACTAAATAAACAAATACTATTAAATTCATCAAGCATTTTAGGTTTTAACAATTAGTTTGTAAAGATATATTTTAAGTTGTATGCATTCATTTATATGCATAGTTTTAATGCATTTAAAAACTTTTTTTAATTTCTGCAACAGCAGACTTAATACCTTGGCTGTACACTATTTTTCGTCTAATTCATTAAAACTTTAGCAAAACCACACAAAAATTTAGTGGTTCAATACAAAAATGAACCAATTTAAAATAAAAATTTACAGGTCTCACCAGCTATTGCAGTAATTTTTACTTGCCGTAGCCTTAGAGGAATTTCTTCTGGAGGTACTCCATTATATTTTCTTTAATTTTTGAAAATAGCAAACACAACGATTCTAAAACAAGAAATTATTTTGAAACAATTATTTTTAAATTTATATTAAACTTTGAAATATATATGCTATTTACCTGACTAAGAGTTTCAACTCCCAGAAATTTACTGCTTTTGGTCAAATTAGTACATCTATTTCCAAAACAATCTAAGCTAGCCAAAACAGGAAGAAATTTTGTAATAACATTTTGTAATAATTTTGAATTTAATGTAAAATTTTTAATTATAACTATGATACAGTAATATACAGTAAATATATTTCAAGAAAAATATTTAAAAACATATAATTTATTGATATCAAGCCCTCTTAAACTAATGTATTTTGATTATATCTCTCTGTTATTGTATTTTAATAATTTAATTACTGGACTATGCACTATCTATAAAATTTGATAGTACAGTTTTAAAGAATAAATTTTCAGAAACAAGAATTAAAAACAATTTTTAAGAAGAAATTACTTCAGCACTTCCAAAAGTCTAGTTTCCAATAGCCAAACACATATCATTGTTCCAGTTCTGTCTTTACCTCTTTTATAATGAATGGCAATTGTATTCTACTTTTATCTTGATCAAACCATTCTCGAACATTTTTCACAAATCGGGTCATATCTCTAGAATCAAACAATTACAACAGCCAGTATGAAGAACTTTAAAATTTATGTATTTAATAATATAAGATATATACTTGTAACAATAAAAGTAGATGCAGTGATGTATAATTTAAATTTAAAAAATTTAAATGCATAAAAATGGGAATTCAATTTATATTTATATTCATCAATAGCTTTTTATAACTTTTTTTATTTTAATCGAATTAATTCATGGTTTTTCTCATTCATTTAAATAATGATCTTGGTTGTTGCCAAAAAGTAACTAAACTGGCTTAAATACTTAACATTAAATTAATATGCTTAAAAATGCCCATATATTAAGTGTTTAAAATGAAATATCAACAAAGTGTTAGCATTAGCATTATTTTTGTCTAATATTCATAAATGGAGAATATCAGTATATATTTTAGGAAATCTATATTTAATAGTACTGAGGCAAAAGCTGCAAAAAAATTTAAATATGCTACTTTAATAGTACAAAATAACAATAACATTTCAATGTTCAAATCAAAGACTATCTATCAACTATATACTAGATTATTAACTATCAAAGTAAATTCTTTTAAGTAATTACTTTAAATCTCATACACATAAAGTTATAGCACCTTCATTACTTTATTATTTCAAGTAACAAATTTAAAAAAAAAAATCACTTTTAACATGTTTAGGTTTTTAAAAACATGGAAATTCTGCTATGTGTTTCAATTCAGTTTTGGTCCAAGTCATTTAAAAGTTGTAATTCTTTAATATAATTTCATAAAACAGCATATTTATTCAGTTTACTTTTAATGAAATGATACATTGGACATAATAGAAAATTGTGTTATAATACTGTAAATTAACTCATGTTTAAAAAAAGTTTGAAACAGAAAGAAAACAGAAACTGTTCAAATATGTTATATCTATTTTCTTTCTGAAATCAGCATATAAGATATACTGTAGAAAGTATAGAACACATAATATTATGTAACATCTATAGAAATAAATAAAAAAAAAAAAAAAAAACACCTTAAAAGAAATCTCTACATTAATAATCAAAAAATGCCAAAAGAAAAAAATTGGGGCTAATTATATGTTTAAAATTCCTTTTAATTTCTATCTATCTTTCATTAAAAGTAAACCATTAATTACTTTTATTGCTCAAAAGAATACATATGAGATCAATTTTGAAAGGAGTATCAATAGTCAAACAATAAAAATGTTTGAATAATTTGGTTAAAATGAAAACAAAAGACAAATATTTATCAGTCAATGATAAGATACAAATTATTTGCCAAAAAATTGGAAATATAAAAACTTCAGTGACTTCAAATATGTAATAAGGAAAGGAGAAAAATGTAAGCAAGAATATTTGTTTTTTAAACTTCATCATCACATATGGAGATTAATTCAATATTTAAATATGTGTTAAAAAAATATAAAATATTTTCAAATATCTTTATAATTTATAACTTATAATCTTGAGTCTGAAGTTTTGGTAGTGCAATTTAAACAATCTTTTTTAACCAGGGTTCAAATTGGACTAATAATTTGTTTTGTTTAACTTATCTTTTAATAATCTAGATTCACTACTTTTTAACTGTGCCTGAGACTAACAACTGCTGACATTTGTTCATTACAAAAGATGGTTATTTTAATATAACAATAAAAAATTAACATATTATGCATTAAGAAGATCTAAAGTACTGAAACAAATGTACATAAAATGGACCATTACAAAAAGGAATGTCAAGACTTGCTCGAATATTCCATAAAAATTATGGGGTAAAATAATAAAAACTAACAATTTTTTAATACCTGTATACAAAAGAATTTTATTGTTTCTTTTCATGTTGATCATTATTGTTCACATTTATTGTTTCTTTGTTTCTTCTGATAAAATCAATAAATACTGATGTATTACAACTTTTTTTATCTTCTTCGCTCCTTAAAGCATATTGTGACTGAAAATGGAACTTCTTCTCTCTTGTGTCGTAGTCTGACGATGATTATTTTGAGATATATTTCATATTCCGAGGGAAGAGCTGTTAACAAAATTTCTGTAGACTTAGCTTCCTCATCAGCTATTTTGCTCTTCGATAAAGAACTAATACCGTTTTGTAAGTCAGGGCAAAGTAATACATAATGCCTCCGTTCACAAATCGGACATCTAACGTTGCTATGGCACTTTTTAGCCATATGACCAGGCTTAAGGCAAACTAAACAGCATCTCTTGTGCGTAACTTGTTACTTTCTGTCATCATAACTCATGTTAGAGATTTTCTGACAATCTTGATTCTTATTTTTCCCAGCAGAATTTGCAATTAAAGTTGCAGCAGTAGGTTCAACTTTGTGCAACATTGCTGCATAATTGGAAGTTGTCACACCCAATGTCTCTAATGCACGTAAATAAGATCGTTTATCGTATAAATCACTTAATTTTAAGTTCGTCTTACTGTTTACTAGTGCCAAAAGATCTCGGATGTAAACTTCAATCCATAAATCTTTCCTACCAAATCAGGATTTCAAATGTTCAATAACCTTTGAATAATTTTCCTTAGATGAAGGGTAGCTTTCAACAATATCACGAGCTTTCGTATTTGATTTTAACGATGACAGCAAGTATTGAAATTTATCTTCCACTCTCATACTTTCATCTTCGTCAATACGACAAAATTGTCCCCAAAACGCAACCCATGATCTAGGCATAAGATCATAATCTTTTAGACGTAATTTTGGCAATGCCAAATTATCAGGTGTACATTTATTGGAAACTACAGAGAAACTTTCATTTTGTTGGTTATAATACTTCCAGTATATATAACTCGTATTTCAGTAAGTCTGTCTCTGTACGATTCCATCGTATCATATTCTTCATCAGTAAAATCGATGAAATCTTTGATTTCTTCATCAACTTTAAATAAACGTTCAGCTTTCTCATTAATTTTATTATATTGAACATGAATGTCCTTTTCTATATCAACCTTACGATGAATTTCATCAAATATATTTACCGATACTGTAAAAAGACGTCGTAAATTAGTTCTTTCATTACGTAATTTAGTCTCTAATTTTGCTTGTTCAGCCTTTAATTTAGCCTTTGTCTTTGCTTGTTCCGTTTTTTCAGTCATTTTATTTCTCGTAAATATAAATCAAAATGAACATAAACACTCTACACAAATATTTTTTTTTTTTATACAGTTCGCTTATACTAGTTGAAATATAAACAGTTCGTACAAATATAACTCAGCAGTCAAAATAAAATCCACAAATTACCTGGATTACCAATACGTAACTTTGCTTACTTCTGTTTCACTACGTAATGCAGAGTACAATGTCCTTTGTCACGGACGCCAGATGTTGAAGTTTCTGATGAATGTAATCAATAAGTCTTCTCACAATGGGATGATCAGGTAAAAACGGTAGGTCGCACAAAATCTTCCGGATCTTCTCCTAGTATAAGCCTGGATTTAACCTTCAATATCTTATTTTCTTCGTAAAACTGTATTTTTTGGTTCCTATTACTAATAAGCGGTCACAGAATGTAGAATCTGTTAAGATAATGTTTTTCATCAATAAGATGTACGTATTACATAAGCAAATCATGTACAAAGATTTATTCATCTGTATATAGCCTCATCATCTCTTTCTTGTGTTGCATTAATAAACGTGTTTTATAATCAAAGAAGTTCCGAAGTTCATTTCTAGCAGCGGTTACCCTATCCCCCTGTGGAATCTCTTTTTATTTTGCTATTTTACATTATTCATTTTCTTCTTAAAATTTTGAATTTGGGGACATTTTCCTTAACTACTTATTTCCTGTTTTTTGATAACCACTTATCGCCATGTACTCATTTTGACCAGATAGGAGTTTAAGGCCTCCTGGGCACAAGGTATTCCGATAAAATGTAAAGACTGACTGACATAATATACAGCGATACAATATTTTTAAAAGTACAGGGCGTAAAATTAAAGTTTGATAAAATAAATTTTTTTTATTTTTTTGACAAATTAAAACACGCAACAATAATTTTTGATGTATTTTATGTTCAAATTCACGGGGCCTGAATGGCTAGCGCTCTGTACCACAGGTTTTTGGGTTCCATAATCGTAGAGCGTTGCAGGGGTATTATTACTCTGCGTCTGTAGTTTAACTTCAAATTACACGCACCTCCCTCGGCTACGTGAGTAACATCTGTGCAGCATTTGCCTTAAGGCATCCAAGGCAACTGTCAACAGGCGTCCAAAACGAGTGTTTACCAGCTGCATTAGAAAAAAGAATGTTTAACTCAAATTAAAGTACTGGCGACTTCATCGAGAAATCACCTTTATCATAGTATGGAATGGAATTCAAAATTGCACCTGTAACTTTTCTTGTCTTTTATGATAATAAACAATTTTTAAAAAGTGGTAGATAAACCTAGTTCGATCAAATAAGTGAAGCGTATATTAAATTTTGATAGAATAAAAATTTCAAATTTCGTTACTTCCACTATCGTTGCACTGTTAATAAAATTATGAATTACTTCAAACGTATAATTTATATCTAAAAAGACATATTCGCTGTAAATATTATTAAACTTTCACGAGCATGGATTCATTTAAATCCTTAAATGATTCAATTAAACTAACATGGTTCACTTTAACAGAAATTGAAGCATATGTTTTATCTGTTGGCTTCTTTTTTTATATTAATTGAGACGATTCTCAGTTGATTATATAAATATTTATTAATATTACTAATACTTATTTTAGCCATCGCCAACTCCGTTGCTTACCTTCTTTGCTATCACAATTAAATCCGTATCGGACCTCACCCAGTTACATGCCTTGTTGGTTGCGCCATCTATCGTCGTTTATATTAACGAATAGTTTACATATCTACCGAAAAAAAAATTCCTGGGTTTTCATTTTTGTTACAAAGAAAAAAAAAAAAAAAAAAAAAATCACCCCACCCGTTCCATGACTTTTCAGAATGGAAATCTTTTTTATACAAATTGTTTTTAACTACTATAAATCTTTATTATTATTCAGTAAGATGCTTTAAATCTTTCTCACTGTTGGAAATTAAATGCTAATTAACGATTTGCTGTCATGATTGTTATTTTGAAATTGTGATTTGCTAGAATGATTTTTTTGTGCCAAAAATATCCCACCGTTTCCGATTAATTGTTGCGCTTAAAAAAATTTCTTATTTTATCTGAAAACTATTATGTAAATTTTTATGAATCTTGAACATATTCCGAATGAGGAAATTCGTAATCTTCCGAGATACGATTTTTCTCTGCCAGTGCTAATGCTAAATCCTCCAGCAGGGTCTTATATAACTTTTAACTATCCTAGACGAACTGACTCAGTTGTCAGGAGCGTCGGTTCTCTTACCATTTGGCGGCGAGTTCAACTCTGACCTGTTCCTTTAGTCTTCATTTCTAGCAACTCCATCCTGTGATGTTTTTTATTTTGATTTCTTTTATTTTTTAACTCTCTCTCGTATTTTTTAATTATTTACTTTACTTTTCCTTTAAATTTCTTATATCTTCAATATTAAAAAATATAAATTAATAGAATATTTTAATATTGAATAATAGAATTTCAATATTAAAAATATAAATTAATATTGAAATTCTCTGATTTACTCGTTGCTGTTTTATTTTACTTTGATCTGGTGATTTAGAAAGGACCTTGGTTACTTACTGCTTTGTTGTTTATTAATGTTTTTTATATGTCCGTGTGACTTACTTTCAACTAGAGTTTAGGCCCATATAAGGCCACGGAACTCCATAAACCTCAAACTGACTGAAAACTGTTATGTGTGAGAAAGGATTAAATTCTCTTTTCTTTTAATTTACTCAGAATGCCATATGTCTAATTAATCCATGTATTTCCATACAGGCCGTCTTCATTAATACGGATACGCATTACATTATAAACAAAAGAAAGTTCAAAACAGAATTTCTGTCCCAATTTTTTTATTCTACTTAAAAGTGATGATGAAATTTATAGGCACAACGGATAACGCGCCTGACTACGAATCAGGAGATTTCCTGTTCGAATACTGGCTGGCTCGACATATTCGCATTTAGCCGTTGTTTACTCACAATTAAATTATCGTAAGAACTATAATTCCAGTCCTCCGTACCGGGACCTCATTTAAATATTGTAGTTTAAAAACACGCTTTTAGAGTTAATCAAACTAAAAGTAAAAAATAAATAATAGTTTAAAAAAACTAAAAAACACGCTTTTAGAGTTAAACTCAAAAGTAAAAAATAATTGTTAACATTAGAATAAATTAGTGACGAGAAAATTAATGTCACTGTTCTAAAAGCGTGGGGTGCTCGATATCAATCGTTATAATTTTTCCTAGTTTCATTCCGAAATGCAGAGTTAGTTTAAGAATGTCATACAATGCACCCCACGCTTTTAGAACAGTGACATTCATTTTCTCGTCAATAATTTTATTCTAATGTTAACAATTATTTTTTACTTTTTAGTTTGATTAACTCTAAAAGCGCTTTTTTTTTTTTGTTTTTTTTAAACAATAATTTTTTATATCTCCGTGTGACTTACTTTCAACTAGGAGTTTAGGCCCATATAAGGCCACGGAACTCCGTAAACCTCAAACTGACTGGAAAACTGTTATGTGTGAGAAAGTATTAAATTCTCTTTTCTTTTTAATTTACTCAGAATGCCATATGTCTAATTAATCCATGTATTTCTATACAGGTCGTCTTCATTAATATGGATACACATTACATTATAAAAGTAAAGAAAGTTCAAAACAAAATTTCTGTCCCAATTTTTTTTTTTATTCTACTTAAAAGTCACGATTACATTTTTAGGTACATTTTTATATGCATTTTTTTGTTGTAGAAGAGGCACTTTTTCTCCCCTCAAAATTCTTAAAGAAAAGCGATTTTTATCTATTTCTTTATTTTCATTATTAAGAAAAAAATAATAATCAGTAAATAAGTTTAATAAGTTTCAATAAGAAAAAAAAAGTGCAGAAAGGTATATAAAATTGTTTTATTTTAGAATTTGTACATAATCACTTAGCTATCATATGATTGCTATCAATTCATATCATTGCGCAATATGAGCAATAAAAAATCAATGTATCTACAAAAACTTTCATAATACAAATCTACCAAAACGAAAATTAGAAAAATTAATTGCACACCATCGAAAACAATATTAAATTGCTCAAGAATACTGAAAAATTTTGTCAGATTACTAAATGTATGAATATCATTGTGTTATACGCAGGGCCGGATTTTCCGATAGGCTAACTAGGCTTCAGTCTAGGGCCTCAAGATCAAGAGGGGCCTACTACTATTCTCTATATTTTTTATTTTTATGACTAATAAACAAACATAAAAATGTATTGGTTAAGCTCAACGCGTTCGGCTCATTGGGTCTGTTCGTTTGTATATACTAGATTGCACACATAAAATTTAATATGATATACAATTTGATATTTTCTTTTTTTGTGATCTGGATTTTGTTTGAATAAAGTTCCATTTTCGGTTTAGTTTAAAACTTAAAATTCATAATAATTCATACTTAAATTTTAAATGCGAATTATTATGAAATAAATTTATCTGAATTAAATTTGCTTTAATCTTCAGTGTATTGAATATATTTAATTTAATTTGATAGAAAACATGCTACTTTTTATTGCATATTTTATTTTCTAAGTCAAAGATTTTTATTATTTGAATTTTGTTTCTTTGTAAATATTGTGTGTTATGTTTGATTAGTTATTGTTACAAGTACTATATAGGGTACTGAGAATAAATGTCCAAATAAGTGTTCTCGACTTTTTTTATTTATTATCCGTGCCACATTTTTTATAAAGATTAGTACCAATCACAACATGTTTCATTTAACATATTGATATATATCACAGTAATGATTTATTTTATTATCTCTCATGTAATTTACAAACTTAAAAATAGGAGGTGAAAGGGCTTCATAAGTGGAATAGCCTAGCTCCTCTTTTTCATCTAAATCCGGCCCTGCAGGAACGTCATCATGTGGCACTGTGGCTTTAGCAGAAAGAGCACTAAGCTGGCTGTGATTGCGAGCAGCGTCGTTGCAAGGGCCCTGAAGAGAACCGTTTTATGAGTTACAGCTCTGGAGAGTAATGGATTTCAGCTTTTTCATCATTTCCGTTCTTAAAATTCTTGCGCGAAGCCCGCTTTTCTCTCTTTTTGTCGTTAGCACGCGCTGGGGTAGCAGAATCAGCCGTCCTATTACGCTAGAAACGTTAGTCTGACTGAAGAATAATACAATAACTCTGTGAGCACACCTCGTTATATTAAGTTGTTATTGATTTGTTTTTATGCAAAACGATTCTACATAATTATTTACAAAAAACCCATCCTATTTGAATTTCAAGAAAAACATACCACTTTAAAAATATTCTATCTATATATAAAATCCTTTTTGTCAAGCAACCCTCAGTCTCACAAGTCTCAGTATTAATTACTCAAAAGACGTGGAAGTAATACTTCTATGTCATGTTTTGGTATATTAGAAAGTAACAAAGCCGTCAGGCAATTCATCGGCGGTTTTCCGTAGAAGTCAGAGTTGGGGCCCTATTTCTTCATCATCCAGATCATGCCAGGCGACGACTGTGGCAGATAGGAATATGCGCCGTAAACGAGGGTTCGCCTTTAAGTTTGCAGTTCACGCACAATGAGTTGAGTAGGGGACGAATCACGTGTTTTTTGGTGGGGCGGGGATGAAATTGTCTCTTTTGAGAAAAAGATTTACCTTCTTTCAAACATTGGGAGCGAACTATGTTTTTTGTTTGTTTAATGAGTTTTAGTAAGAAGAAAGACAAGTTTAAAATTTGCGCATCCGAAGGTATTTTATAACTTTTTAAGTGTGATTTTGGGGTTTTATAAGTAGTTGTTATAGTGTTTTAGGGAAAGTCATAACTTTCTCTCCAATATCCCTAACATTGATAATGAGCTCCTCAAAAGACTTCCCACCCATGATATCACTGATCCAAAGAACGCGAAACACCGACGCACCTCTCTCCTAATTGATTCTACTTGATTTGTTTATTTTCCCCCCTGCCGTTCCGACAGGCGCTGACCTCGATTTGCTATCACTTTTTCCCAGTTCGCTCTTGCAGTCTTCTTGGCTCCGCGCTTCAGGTTGTTTATTCTGTTTTTAGCGATTCTTTCTCACCCAGCCAACGATTTAATGATTTCTGTTTTATTTCTTTTCCAATCTCTACCCAGTATATTTAACTTCTTTTGTGCTCTTCCAGTTACTCGTTCATTTTATTTTAATTCTCTCCCATGTATTTTAATTACTTTCATCTCTTATTATTAAAATAATAAGAATAAAACCTCACTCTATTAAATTTTCTTTAGTATTTGGGCAAGATTCCTTTTAGTCTTTACCGCTTTCTTTCCCCCAGTAATGCTCTTTCATCTTTCCAATGGACAAGCCCAGATAGAGCTTCACCAAAACTCAAATCATCATGTCATGGATAGAAAAATTTTTTATTCCTTAATATTACTTTTTCTTATTTTATTCTTGTAAATTTTTAACTATGGGCAGACCTTGATCACTTATACCTATATAACTTTCATGCTTATCAATGTGTTTCTCTCCCAATGAACTTTTGTGTACAACTCTGGAGTAAAGGCCGCAAAAAGGCCAAGGCACTCCGTGAACATTGAATGATGCTGATGCTGACTGGGTGTTAAAAACTCCACTGTTAATTAGAAAGGTGAGACTGTGGTCTTACCTAGGTATTAAAAGAAGAGCAACCATCACATTTTAGGTACACTTTTTTGAATTGCTTTTGCTTTGTTTTTTTTTTTTTTTTTTCATGCTTTTACATTACTTAATCGAATTACTGTTTCTATAATGAGATCAGACGAATACTGACTTGGGCGTTTAAAAGAACAAGTTTATAGTGTTGAATTCCAAGCATGTGAAGGATAACAAATTTTGAAAGAAATGCGGGAATTAACACTTAAATTAAAAAAAAAAAAAAAAAAACTGACTATATCACTGACTTCACCTGATCACTATAATAATTAAGGAATTTAATCTCTGAAGAGCAATTTGTTTGGATTTTCTCAAACATGAAGAATTTTCTTCAAGGAACCTCTTCATCTTGAGGCCCTAGGATGAAGCCTAGTTAGTCTATAGGAAAATAGTTAGTCTATAGGCCCTGTTAATGCTTGATTGGAAATATAGGAATCAGTAAACTGAAGTGTCAAAACTATAATTATAGAACATGAATTGTCATTTGTTGCTTTAGTTATATCCAGAATTTCTCTTTTTCTTCATTTTTACACACCAGTATGCAATTTTATAGTTAATTATATTCACAACATTCTTATATTGCTAATAAATTTTAATAATTATTCTAAGTAATTTTATCTAAAGAACTTAAAATAAGTGACATATTACTATGTAATTTATGTTAAACATTACTAGAAAAAAATTCATTAATCCATTCCATTGATTTTTATTTCTTATTTCTAAATTAATTACAATTAGTCGAATTCATTTCTTTTGAACTCCATAGCAAAGTTTGTTGGTAGGTTATTATTTATGATATCTGCTAACTTATTTCTTTATAGAACAGTTACTACAGTGTGGAACTTGGTTTACAAGCCCTTTTTATTATTCAGACTTTACATACCTTATTTATATGAAATACCATACAATATGTTACAGATAATTACATTTAAGTAAATTTAATGATTATTATAAAAGATAGAGATATTTATATGAATTTTAAATACTATAAAAATTCCTAAATATTATGTATGCAAGCATGATAACTTGATTCGTAGTTTAATAATAAATTATTTAAATATTATGATTTTTTTTTTAAACCTAAAAATATAAGGCAATTTTACTTTTTAAACTAGTTTTTAACTGTCCATCAAGAAACTCTGTGTCAAACCCTAGTACAAAGTTAACTTTTATTGTAAATGTAGATAACTAATTTATTTGATTTTAATGAAGAAAATGTATAGCATATTAAAGTAAATTTGTATGCTTTCTAATTTTTTACTTGTATAAATCTTCTTTAAATGAAGTTTTAATTCATTTTTTAGTGAAGAACAAATGGTAACAATTGTTGATAATTTATCTATTATTTGTGAGGATATTGCTCAAAGTAATATCTTTACTGAAGAAAATGGCTCCCATGGAGGATCAGAAGGTGAATATCATAACATTGATTAAACTCTACTAATTTTAATTTCTCTTATCATATAATTATTTTAACTGTTTTTAAAATCTATAACTTTATATGTTTACTAAAATATGCATGTGGTATATTCTATTTAAATTTACTGTTGCAACTGTTTAACCTTTTAAAGTTATGTATTTTTGCTAAGAATTTGTTTGGTACTAGCTCCATTTAATATTACTTATATTAAATATAGTGTTATGTAAGAATTTGTGTTATACTGATTAGAAGTTCTATTGATTTGTATCTTTCTAAATATTTAATATTGTGATTTTAATTCCAATGCACCATGATTGTCCTTTATCAATTCTTAAATTAAGTAACATAACTGCTGCTGTCTATTAATTTTCTGTCTTTGAATTTTTTTATGTTGATAACTTTTGTATTTTACCCTTGAAAAATGACTAAAAATTTCACATTTTCTGAATTTTTATATTTTTTAAGGGCTAAAAATAATCCAGATATTAAGCATAGCAAAATATGAATAATAGCAGCAGCATTATAAAATGTGATTCTGGCCATAGAAAAATTTTATTTTATTTTTCATTGAGGTGTGTGCACTATACAAAGGTATGCTAGCTTTATGTTGCTGAAATTTTCACTCAAATGTACTTTTTCCAAAATTCTATGATTATGAATTTATTTTGTGCTGTTATTCTGATTTCCCTGTTGCTTATCTTCTGAGAAACACAATGAAATATTTAAATTGGAGGAGACGAATGGATTGTGGAGACGAATTGTTAAAACTTGCATTTAAAAAGAACTTTTTATCACACAAGAAAATGAAAAATTTTCTCCAAGGAGAATGATTAATTAATGAGAAAGAACAGAACATTCTTTCTGTGTATATTCATAAATTTGTTTGTATAATATAAAATGTGTGTATGAAAGATGAATTAGTTGAAATTTGAATTGGAAATTTGGACAAGGTTGATAAAGGCATTCAGTGAACTGTATGTTACATATACAATATTTGCCATTGTACTGTATCTTACATATATACATATTTTTTTTTTTTTTTTTCAGAAGTCACTTTTGAGTTGCAAGTCAGAATAAATCTACTTAATGTGTTTCCTCCTGTAACTACGGTGATTATATTTTATTAATTAAAACTAAGTTATATTTTTTCAACTAAATATAAAATGTTGAATAATTGTGGATCTTTTAATTTATATTATTATATATAAAATCTATATCAAAAGAAATTGCTTATTTTGAGAAGATGTTTAAGTTCATAAAATGAACAATTAGTCAATTACAGATGTAAAATTTATCAAGGAAAACTTTTTGTTAATAAAATTAATTATAAGTAATTATGATTTACTAATACTAGCATTGCCTAGCTTCAAAAAAAAAGTGATACATTTTTTACTTTGGTAAATTTAGTTAAAAAATATTGATGAGATGAACAAAGAAATCCAGAAAAATATGCTCAATATAATAATACTTAATTTTATCGCTTAAGATAAAAAGCCTAATATACTCCTTTGCTACCTAAATTTGGGCTTGATGATATTTTAATAACCTAATTTAAATACAGCAAATATATAATATGCCTTTAAAAACATGGAATTAAAAGAAAATACATAAGCAATATGCAAAAATTTGGGAAATATAACATTTGAAGCCAGTAATTATTTGTTTTTTTTCATGTAAAATTCTGTATATTAAATGATAACATAAAAATCACTATTATTTTTTAATAATAAGATATTTAATAAATTTCTCTAAAAGCACAACATCCATATAAACTGGTAAATAAATTTTTGTTTTATCTATAAAAAAAAAAAAAAAAAAAAGAATATCTCTTGTCCATTTTTAATTGCTTAAAGGCGCATTTAATGATTTATGACAGAAATAATACAGGCAAATATATTTTTTATTTTAAGTCAAAATAAAAAGTTAATTCTAATTAAAAAGAAGTTCTTTAGAATGAAAAATAAATTTTAAGGCTATGTACTTGAACATTTAAAATCAGTTAAACAGATTTAAAAATAATTAAACTTTTACTGAAATATTTACAATTTTTTATTAATTAAATACTCATTATTAATCATGAAAGGGATTAAAAATGCATAAAAGTAAACTAAATGATAGCTAAAGAGTAATTTCTCATTCATAAGTTGTTTGCTGACAATTTTTGAACAAAATAATATAAAGGTGCTATTTAAAAATAAAATTAATTTTTTATTTATTTAAAAATAAATTATAATAATTTTTCTTTATTTTTATTCATATACCAGATTAAAAAAATAATAAATTCGGAAAAATAAATTGAGCTTCTGAATGTATAGTTTTAAAAACTACAAACAGACGCACAAATATTTTTGCTTTATATATGAAGTCGTTATTCAGGAACATATATTAAATTTCTTTTTAACTTTCTCTAAATTAATGTCTGGTATTCATTACTCTGAATTGTCTGTCATAAAATCCAAAATTTGAGTATAAATAATAATGAAAGAGCTGTCCAACATTATTATAAACTAATTTTCTTTGTATTATAAAAAATTGTTGGGAATTACTTACGAATACACATGAAACAATTAAAAATATCAAAATATGTAGAAATTTTTGCACACATACATGTTTTTAATAAATTAAACAATTTCAAGCACACTCATGTATATTTGGTTTGTTTACATTGTTTGTTTTGTTTACATATGTATGTTGGAAATTAAAATCCTTTACACATTAAATATTCCTGTGATGTTCAAAAACTACTCTCATTTTATATGTATAGTAATGTTTATAAAATCTAGTTTTTAAAGATTGGCATTTCAAAACAATTTTAATCAATTCTTTTTATTGATAATATTATTAAAGGAATTTTGCTGTCATCTATTAAATTTTTAAATAACTGTTGAAATCTTATATAACTTTTCGTTCTGGATTGAATATCTACAGAGTGGGCTTGATTGCATACAAAACCGCCCACCTGAAGAATTGGATGAAAAGACTACTGTATATGAGGTACCTTTATTAAATTTTATATTTATTAAATTAGTGTATGCAAGAAAGAAAAAAAGAAAATTTATTGATCCTGATCCATTCATCATCATTCACTTTTATATTGTATCCCATCTGCCCTAGTAAGCTACTAGTTTTTGAGTACTACTGGTTTAAAAGTTTATTGTATCATTATAATATAATGTGAATTCTATTAAATACAAATATTACTATAATTTATTAAATTATAACTTTTTCAAAAGAGGGATTTATAAATTCCAACAATTATGCTCAATAATTACTAGTGTAGAAAAATATTTATGTCAAGTTACAATAAAAATTACAATATTCTTTGAAATTTAGGGTGTATGTAAGAATTGGTAAAAAGATATTTTGAAGGAATTTAAATTTTTCTTAATATTTTATGCATATTTTGTTTTTAATTCTTGATATAACTATGTTTTCATATTTAAAATCCTCTTTCCAAACTCAGATATAAACAAATTTGTCTTTTTATAAAAATGTAAATATATAAAGTTAATGGTAAAATTTGATTTAACACAACTAGAATCATTTAATAAATTAATTATGTATTCTCTTTATAGGTAGTTGCTGTTCGAGTCCTACTAGAATAGATGAAAATAATTTGCTCATCACTTGAATCATTTTTTTTTTTTTTTTTTTTTATTATATTAATTTGAATTCCATAGTTTTTATTTCAAAATACTAAAAATGTGATGTGGTAATAGCATATTTAAATTGTGATTATTATATAAGATTCATCCATAGTTAGATTTTTTTTTAAGTACCTTTTTGCCTCTTAAATTGAAAGTGTAATGTTTTTAAGATTATTTCAAATATTTTTATTTAGTTACAGGTGTATTTTATTTTGAAGATTTTCTCTTATATGTCTTTTATTATAAATGGTGCTGATTTTCCTTGTCATGTTTCTGTTTTATGCTTTTAAAATGTGTAATTAAATTACTTCTGTGTCTAACAAATAATAATTTTTATAAACCATTTTTGAACTGACTAAAATTTTCTATTCTTTACATATATACAATGCAGGATACTTGAAAATCAAATTGATGAATTTGAACTAATTTAATCTTCCTTTATATATATATATATATTCAAATATTCCATGGGCGAGAAAAATTATTTAATTTTTAATGTTTATAATAAATTTTGTATAGAAATTTCCAAAAAGTCTGGTTTTGTAATATTGTTTAGTCTATAACATATTTTTTATCTGTTATTTCATATGTTCTTATGCCAAAACAAATAATGCAATTAACATTCCAATCAGATTAAGAATTTTTGTTTTTCATATGTTCATGTTATATTTTAACATGAATAACCTTCAGTGAAAGGTTAACACTTTTAATATTTTTGTTCTAAATATAAAATTTGCAAATCTGTCACCCTCTTACATATCTGTCTTGTAAATATAAATTAATAAGCATAATATAATTTTAGATAATGTTTTATAATATAAGCAGAGTTAAATTAACATATGCAAAACCATGTAATGTATGAATGATGATTCTTACTTATAACGAATGCTTATCTGTGGCATGGGTATATAGAATTCATTTTAAAATACCAATAGAAATAACATATACTTCTAATTTTTAAGTTTTTATTTAATCAACTATTGAAATTTAATTTTTAAGATTTTAGTGTAAATAGATTTAATTTTTTTTAATTTTAGTGTAAATATTTAATGGGAAGTAAATTAATATGAAAATAACTGAATATATAAAACAAAATTTATTTTATTCAAATAATAATTCAGAAATACTTTTGCTACCATTATAAGCTTTCAAATATTGAGTTTATATTTATTTATTTTACACAACAAAGATTCGTTAATTTTCTGTAATAAAAGCAAAAATTCTCTCCTACAAAAGCAAACATTTTCTCCCAGCATTCGGAGATTCGATATTGAGGATTTAAGTAAGTAATCATGAAAATATATATATTTTTTATAATTATTCATGATTAAAATAAGACAAATTAGTAAAAGTACATAAAAAGATCTGTTTTTAAATAAAGTTATTAATAATAAATTATTTTTCTTTGATGTTTTTGAAACTTAAAGGATTTGAGTATGAAAATCCTTAAAACATCTTTTTTTCTTTAAAGTTTTGTTTTATAAGGCAAGTCTAATTTCTTTTTTAAGTAAAGAAAAATTCTTTTTGTTATCAAAAAAATAAATAGTATGAAATTGTTTAATTATAGAGTAAATTCATTAAATATTGTTTTCACTAATATTCTTGACAAGCTATAATTTTTGTTTTAATAGTAATTAAAAATAATAACATTAACTGCTATAAATATAGAAATAAATGAGTCTTCAGGTATAACTTTTAAATTATTTGATAGAAGTGGAGTAATGTAAAATTGAGAATACCAGGATTGCTTTCATGTGCATTAATCTAAAAGTGAACCTCATAATTGGAATATCACTCACTGGCTCCTGTAATGTGAACTATTTCAAACCATAACTATTAAGTGGTTAATCTTTCTTGACAAATATTTATTATTTAATCTCTATTATTCCTTTAAACAAACTTTTTTATTTATGTTTTATAGACAATAATTGATTTTTGCAGAAGAAAAAATTAAATTTTTTTTTTTGTTTATACATAATTGAAAATATTATTTTAGAACTTATTTACTTTTAAACATTAAATTAATTTTGAAAATATATGAGCTTACATTTTTGAGTTTTAAAATGTTATTCCGTTTTATTTTTGTTATATTTATGTAATTTTAAAATTAGAATATTTTATTTATTTGTTTGTTTATTTATTTATTATATTTGGAATCGGTGTATAGAATGCTACTAAGACATCACTTTCCTCTCTAGTCTAAATATTTGTGGTGTGTAATTTTGTGAGTAAATATATTAATCTGTGTCTTCTCTCTGTTATTAATAGTCAGGATGTAGAAGATCATAAGATAATATGTTTAAAAATAAGTTTTTATTTTTCTATATTTTATTAAGCTAAATGAAGAAAAATTATTCTACTTTAATGAACTGAAATTTTTTAAAAAACGATGTTGTCTTTAAAATCTTAACAATCCAGATGATTGTTAGGACAGAAGAATGGAATTGGTAAATTTCTAGTTTTACAATAGTTTTATTGATGTATAATATTTTTATTAACTACATTTTATTTTCTAATTTAATCATTGGGAAGAATTTTGGAAATTAACTATAAAAAATTTGGTATTTTTATAAGTGTGAAATTTTTTTTAGATTATCTTTTGATGTTCTTCATGTTCTTTGTATGTCTTATAAAAAGATGTGTATAAAAATAAATTAAACTTTTTTTCATCTTAATCGTTTGTCTTAATTTTTGTTATTCTTTTTGTAGTCTTCAAAAATATAAATTTTCATGATACCACATTTTAAATCTCTGCTAGTGTTTATATATTGATGCTAATAGTAATATGATATAGTAGCACATTGATTCTAAATTTTTTTTGCTGTGACCTGTTGCATTTATGTAATAGTAAATATTCTAAACTCTTGGTATTTCAGCAAATAAAAAATATATATATGTTTTAAAATGAATATCAAAACTCAGTTTCATCCATAAGAAATTGGCTTAACCAATGAAAAATAAAAGCAAACAAGTGAATTTAAAAAATTTTAATTCTGTTAATGCAAAATTCTTGTGTATTGAATACTACATTTCTTTTATTTCAGTCAACAAAATATCTTAAGATGATACTGAATTAAATAACACAATCGTATACAGGTTACCAGACATAATCTCAAATAAAATGTCTTACAAAAATTAGAATATTTTAAAAAATTAGGTGTTAAAAAGTGTTGCACTATTGCATCCAATTTTTATGTGTCTATGATAGGATCAGAAACTGAATTTTCTGAATAAATTTATAATATTTTTAAATTAATTAAAAGCTATTGGAAGATCAACTAATTCGTGTAGGATTATAAACACAAGGAAATCTTGAATGATTTTTTTAGTATCCCAGAAAACACATTAAAAAAAAAAATACTTAGAAAGTTTTTAAGTTCATAATGATTACAGAGAAAGATAATTTTATAATGAAGTTTTTTTATGCCTGTTTCTTTTAAGAAATTTTATATTGAATTTTTATAATAATTGCCTCTAAATATTGGTATACAACATTTAGAAAGCGTTTCTCAACCTGAATAGAATAAAATTTCTTATGTCACTTTTCTGGTTTTACAAATAATTATTGTGATGATAAAATAATTTACTGTTTTATACTTCAATTAATGTTGAGAAATTATTCTTTTACAAAAAACAAAATATAAGCAATATTTGCCGGATATAAAAAATTAGTCATATCCAACTATTATCAGAAAAATATATATTTTCAATATCATTTATAAAAGATATTCATATTTCTTAATATTATGAGCAATGTATTAAATATATTCTTTAAATATTATTAATATGGTGAATTTAAACATGAATTTAAATAAATGCATAGTTTCATTATTATTTAACACTGAACAGGAAAAAAAAAAATAATGTAAACAATTGAATTATTACAACTATGAATGCAGTAAATATTCATATACTTGTTTCCTGGTGATATATTCATTTTGAATAGAAACTACATGAAATTTTAGATAATGTGCAATAGTTAATCAAACTTGTTGCACTTAATTTTTTACAGTTAATTTGAAATAAATATAGAGGTTTTCAACTTAACAAAAATACGAAAGAAATTTATTGAAAATACTGAATAAAAGGGCAATATACAAGAATTACGACAACGACTTGCAGTGTGATCTAGTGGTTGCGACATCACAATTCAGATGTAAAGTGTTGCATTGTGTGGAATTGGAACTTTGTAACTGCCATGTACAGTACATCAGTTGCAACTAATATATTTGTTCGAATGCAATATATAAGTTTTTTAACTCTATAAATATTGTATAACATAAAAGTATTAAAATTTTATTCTTAAACATTTATAACAATATGTTTATATATCAATGGTTTTAATTTTTGAAATGCTAACTTCTGAGGTTTTTTTTTTTTTTTTTAATACTAAATATAATGTGTGAAGTCTATATACATCTTTTCAAAATTCATCTTTTATCATATTATATTTACAGCATTTTCGTGGTTGTAAGTGCAAATATTAATATTGATTACAACTTCTAGATATTATAGAAACCATAGTTGCTAAATTATAATGCTTTACATTTTTTAGTAGAAGAACAGAGAAATGGCAAAGAGAATGGAATGTATTAAAAAAATTTAAATGAAATAAAATTAAAAATATCGTAAATATACACACAAATTATTGCTGAATACCTTTGCAAGAATATTTTTGTAATTGGAATGTGGTTTATTTTAAAACCAGATGATATTTTGTATTTGTTAGGTTCTATTACAACTGGAAAGAATAAAAGGATCAATTAAATTAAACGATTGTACGACCTTCCAATCGCTGTTGTGGAGGGCGCTACAATCGTTTAATTAGATATGCGGTATTTTTTTTTAGCTGTGAAATATGCTAACAAGCATAATTTGCAACCGATAATATTGTAATGTAGGAGCATAAATGTTTTTATTTATGCATTCGTAGTTTAAACTTGACAGAAATTGATTGTATTACTTAAATGAAGATTAATTATCACGCACATCAATGTCATGCAGCAAAATTGCTAGAAAACTGAATATTGGCTAACTTATTCAATAGACTGTCTAAATTCAATGTGATTTCAATTACATAAATCAAGATAATATTCCTTCTACTACTAGCCCCTCTAATATTGTTTCTTTAATTAATAAACTTAACATTGAGAAAGCTCCAGGATTAGATAATGTAACTAATAAAATGATTGAGCATTTTCCTCCTATCACCATTATCAATTTAACCTACCTAATTAATAAGATACTTGAACTAAATTATTTTCCACTGCTTGGAAAACTGCTGCTATAATTGATATTCTCAAACCTGGAAAGGATCCCACTAACCCAAATAACTATAGACCTATTTCTTTATTTTCATCCATCAGTAAAATTGCCGAAGCAATCATTTTTAAAAATCTCAATACTTTTATTACTGAAAATAATGTTTTAAATCCTGAACAATTTGGCTTCAGAAAAAACCTTTCTACCACACAGCAACTACTGAGAACTATCGAATTTATTACTGAAGGTTTTCAAAACAAATATTGCACAGGTGGGGTATTTCTTGATATTCAAGAAAAACAAATATTGCATTCTTGATACAGTCTGGATTGACGGATTGTTATATAAGCTTATTATACACAACTTTCCTCCTCACTTGATTAAACTTATCCGCTCATATCTTTTTCATAGAACTTTTTCTGTTAAAGTAAACAAAACTCTCTCTACTGTTAAATATATTATGGCTGGTACTCCACTAAGTAGTAAACTTTCCCTCTTCTTTTCTCTATTTTTATTGCTGATATCCCAACTAAACCGAAACTTTTAACTGCTATCTACGCTGATGATACTGCAATCCTTTGCAAAAATGAAAACACTAATTTCTTAGCTATAACCCTCACAAATCAAATTAAAATTCTCAAAAACTGGTTCATTAAATGGAAAATTTCTTTAAACGTAGATAAGACGGAAGATGTTTTACTCTCTATTGGAAATAAACGTAAAAAACCTGTGATTAAGATCAATAATACTATTATCCCTTGGAATAGTCAAACTAAATATTTAGGAGTTATACTGAATCAGCATTTAACTTGGAAACAACATTTTCTGCACACCAAAACTAAATTTCGTATTGCCTTCAGAAAACTCATGAAAAATTTTATTTGATTTTGATGCTTTTAACATTTTTAAAAGGCAGTAACATCTCTTCTATTTATCATCAAGTTACGAAATATTATATTTCAAAATGTATTAATGAAATTTTACAAACGAAAGTATTCCGTTTAATATGATGAATGGGGACAAATCCTACAGTAATTTATTATATATATTTAATTTTATATAAGATATCCATTAGATAAATTTAAAAAGAATTAAGAAATACATAATTTTTAAGAAGATATTCATGCAATTCAGATTAATGTATAAACTTATATTTCAGGAGGATATGTAACAATTATTGCATACAAATGAATTGAATTAATGTTACTGCATTTATTATTTACTGTATTTTAACAAAGAATTTTTATTTTTGTCAGAAAATATTCATAAAATTACTCTTCATAAAGGTTAAAAAATTGGTAAAAATTAGTAAGAATTTATAAAAGATTACAACCTTATTAATCATCATTATATTCTAGCAAAATCTTTTCATTTTTCAGGAAATATTCTGTCACAGTAAATAAAATTCATACATTGGAGGGAGAAGAAAGAAATTGTTGTAATAACCACCTGTCACTGAAACATTACTATCATTAAATTAAATAGAGAAACACATAAATATGCATAGGAATTGTTCGCATGAAAAAAAAACAAAGAAAAGAAGCACCACTTCATCAAGATAATAATATGAGACTTTTGTATGAGCAGTAGATTTGTACAAATTGTTCAACTGCATATCTTTTGCAAGTGTTTCTTTTTAAAACAATTACTCATTGATTTAAAGAACACCAACGAATGAAAACCACATTTTATTAAAATGCCTCTCAAATTTTTACTTTTAAGCAAAAAATTATTCAACACAAATATAAGTTTGTGATTAATATCACGCAGGAATGTAGAATTACACATAACTTACTACTACATTAATCTGAACAGAAACACCGAAATAATGTCACAAAATAGGTGTTGCCCCTGCCCGGCAACTTCTAGTAGGGATTTGCAAGGTTGAATTGACAGTTAAAAAGCATAATTCCTATATTATAATAATAATAAACTAATCGTAGCAATAGCAAAAATCCTAATGTGAATATTTAAATGAAAAATTCTTTATAAAAAGAATCTTATTTTATTTAGAAATTTGAATGAAATATAGTATACAAAGTTTCACTTTTCAAAATTCTAATTTGATATTAATATTGTCATATTATCAAGTTAAGAAAGATCTTAATATATTTCATTATTATTATCTATTATTACAAGAAAGGATTAAATTAATCAATTAAATTTCTTTTAGTTTGACATATTTACGCTATGGAGCAGTTTCATTAGAGATGAATTAAATAAAGATTTAAATTACACCAAAACGAAACACTGTAAAGAGAGTGTAATACCAATAATGGATACAAAAATTTACGTTGCTGGATAAAGATAAGTTGCTGGATCAAGTTTTTTATCTTTAAAATGAAATTTTTGTGAAATCTATCATTAAATTAATTTTTTGGAGAACGTAGAGCATTTGAATTTCATACAAAGAACTCAAAGTTAATTACTTCTAAAATAACAACTTTAGTGAATTCACATAATAGACCCAGAGCTCAATTCGTATGTAGTAATAAAGTATGTTACAAATACTTTACTTAACCTTTTTTGATTCAAAATAATCTCAGAACTGAATCAAAAGGATGGCTTCATTTCATCACTTCAGATTTAAAATTTATTGCATCAAAGTTTCTTCAATTTTGAAGAAAGAATACTGTTTTGAAAATTTAGGTCAGTAAATTCTTTGTTGGGGATATTATTTCTTGACCTTTTAAATTTTTGGTTTATTATCAAAATAACAACCAAACATACGAAAATATATAAAAATAACAAGCTAAACGTACAAAAAAAACTTAATGACATTCTTAAAACAGAATTTCTTGCTGTGAAAATAATTCTAGGAAAACAGGAATACATTTTTTCCCCTATGTAATTACGCAATCGTACTTCGGATTTCAGATATATAAATTTAAAAACTCTTTTACAACGTGCAAAAATAAAAATAAAATAAAGTTGCTGAAAAACAGCTTTTGAATTCTGCGAACATAGATGAATTATTAACGGATATTAGAGAGAGACTCATTTTTCATTTATCGAAAACTCACTAACATAACAAGTGTTGTTGACCTTTTATCTACGGGCTTTATTTTACCGGGAAAAAAAATATTTTTTTAATGTCTTTTTATGATAATTATGAAATGCGAAGAAGATTTGTTTTTAATGTTTCTCATTATTGAAAGGATTAATGTTATTTGTGAGAAATACCGAGTTGGTTTATAAAATAAATCAAAACGTGCAGTTTGTAAAAATCAACTCAAATCTAATACTTACGATTATTTTTCTCAAGTTATGTTTGAATTAATTGATCATTTTTTATAAAATTATGTAAGTGAAGTTCAAATACCCCAATGTATGTAATTGATCTTCAACACCATTGTCTTTGGGTATGATTCTTGGCATTGAATATACATAAACGGAAAAGGGAGAAATAAACCATAAAAATAGCATATGAATAAAAATTTACTGCATGCTTAGTAGGAAGGCTTCCTTATCTCTAAAGAAAAAAAAAAATTATAAATTTAAATAAAAATATTACTTAATACGACAATAAAAATAAATATTCAAATGCTGGACACTGTAACCTAAAGCCATGCGCCACTTGAATGGCGAATGTGTAACAAATTCAGCGATACTTAAGGGTGCACTATTATATGGGGGAAGCGTAGTGCACTCAACTTTTTGGCAGAGTAATTTGTAATAAACACTCTCACGGGTGGCACCTGGGGAGGGTTGCACCCTTCTCCCTAAACCAACGAAAAATTTCCGCCTACGACTTTTTCGTGGTATTTTCAAACATTTTATGTTCGCTTGAACTAAGCTTTCTCTTCTCTCTCTCTTCACAACTTGACATCCACTAGACCTTTAATAATCGTGATTAGAAATAATGTAAGTAATGTTTTAAAAATATTTAAAACATTACTTTGTTCTGATGATAGAGTGAAATAGAATGCCTTTTAAGTCACTTGTACATATATACAATTGTTTTAACATCGGTGGGCCTCATGTACTCCACGAACGTGTGACGATGGAGGAAAGTTCCTTGCGGGAGGACTTTTAGGTGTAAATGCCCCGAATTTCCACATCGTATCGGGGCCGGCGAGATTGTTCATTCATCGCGCTCTTCAGGGCCTGAGCGTTGATTTTATGACGTCACAGTTGAGGGGGAGCATCTTCCAGGGTAAAAATTTGATTTTAGAAAGAATATTTAACTTTAAATATTTATTTAAACCAATAGTACCACATTATGAATCTACCTTGAATTGTTTTATACACAAACGTTTTTATCTTATTTTGTTCATTAAAATTTTCTATAGTGGCAGAAATGAATTATTTTAATAAAATAGTTGATCTCAAAAAATTTATAAACAAATAACCCTTATGGTTTGTATATATAATACAAAAAAAAATATTTTCTAAATTTCCATTTATTAGTGGAGTTAAATTTACCTAAACAAACTGTATAAAAATTGAAATTAATTTTTCTCTACTAAATTTTATTTATTTCGATCCTAAAAATTTTTTATTTGAATGTTAACAATAATAATACTTTTTTATACTATATTGATAGAAATTATTATTTATTACTTACATCATTCCAAAACAAACCTTCATGATACAAAAAATATGTTTCCATATTTACATTTATGGCATGAAATAGTTGTAGTGAAACACTTTGGGATATCAAAAAATTATAGCTTAATGAATGCCAGAATATCTCTAGTTAAACACAAAGCTCAATCATCAGGATATTATCCCTTTATATTAATCTTATACAAAAACCCATAGTATCTAAATATTAAATAGTTATTCTAAAAGCTTCTATTGCTAAACAAAAAATAATTAATATTCTTATTCTTAATCAAGATATATGCAATGATATACATAATGAAACCTAGATGCATATTAATAAATTTTTAGATAATGAAATATTTTTTATTCTTAGGCCAATATACAAAATACTCGTAATTATATTAACACACTTTCAAACTAGCCAAAAGGCATTTTTCATTATATTATGAGGTTAAAGTTGACAATTTTCTTTTATTTGGGATCTTAATTTTATCATTTCTTACTTTAACATAATTATTAGTAAAATTTTATTCCTTCGCCCCCCGACATCTGTCGATATTGTCCAAATCGAGACTCTAATGGATCTGTTTGAAATTTTCCTTACAAAATATACTTCACATTATATGTTACAAATATGTAATTTATCAATTCTATTAAAGACTCCATAGTAAAATGCAGAGCAAAATGTGTTTCCTTAGTAAATTTACCACCTCTACCGACAAGTCCCAATTTTTTTCGTTCAGACACTTTTAAAGAACTTAAATTGTCTCAAGAGCAAAAGCCAAGCTTTAAATCTTTTAAAAACATCACATTGTTATCACTAACACTTTCTATTGGTTTGCAGAAATCATTATTCAATTTGAAACCTTTTTGAAGACATCAACTATTTTCCACCATTTCAAAATAAAATCAATAAATACTGCTGTATTACAACTTTTTTTTTTTTCATTTTCATTACTCTTTAAAGCAGTTATGTTTGTTTCATTAAATAGATTTAAAGCAAATAAAACATTTTGTTTCTCAAATGAAGTCGGATAAAGAACTTTTGAGATAATTTAGGTGCAAGTTTTGCAATTGACAACTTCTCTGATTCATAAATATTTTTTAAAGATATAAAACTTTCCGAATAAATTTCTGAAAAATCATTTGGATTTGGGAAATGAAAAGTTTGATCTTCTGTTTTTGTGTCATCCAATTATTCGGAATAGATTTTATTAAGTGTACAGTGTCAAACTAAAAGAATATTTTTTTTTTTTTTTCCTGGCTGAACTTCAATTATTCACCCATCCCTCTAACTAATCCTAATAATATAAAAACTACAATTGTTTCGTCAAAATTAACCTTTAAAACTTATATTCACTATATTTAAATAAAAAGTGGTAGGTAATGTGAAAATTTCAAATAAGATATATGTGTAATTTTAAGTAACAAATCTTGAAAAAATAGCTTAAATGTCAAATATGGGAGTTTTCCCCATATTTTCAAAATGAGAACATCTAATCAAATTCATAAAGAATTCAATTAAAAACTTCAATCAAATGAATTAAATTATTTCTTAGTTAAGTTACCGCTTTTCAACTTTGATCATGCGATATCAGCGTTATCTTATTTGTGTAAAAACAGATATATAATATGTATATTTTTTTAATTTGGAATCACGTACCTAATTGTCCTTTTTAACATCTCGTAAACGTTTGATAATAATTTGAAAAAATTTATATCTGAAGGGGTGGTGGCACTAGAATCGCATCTGCATAAATATTTATTGAGCTATAACTCTTTTTATTCCTAATGGTATTTAAAATGTAATGTTTTTAAAAAATATTGCAAACAATTTGATTAAATTTTTTTTTAATTTTGGGAAAAAAACTTTTCTTTCGATTGGCTTAAAAGTAAAAAATTATTAATTCGAACCAGAGATATCGTTCATTAAACGAAATTTTCATATAATATTAGGAAAGTCAGTTCGTGAACCCCTATATCTCCAAAACTTTTAATTAAATCTCTGTAAAAAAATTTACAAATACTAATTTCATCATACTGAATCTATTTCATGAAAATCTTGGTTCCCGTAATGAAATTTCGAGTTAAAAAGCCAGTTAGAGGCTAGTTAACCATGTTAATTAATTTTGTTAATCAACTGCATTGCACCAAAAGTTAGTTTCCCTCGTGCTGTTTCTAGCAATACCATTTATATGACGATCTAATGATATTTGCAAAAATTATTAAATGTTTCCTTTTTTGGGGGCAGGGGGGGCGACTGTATAAGTAAACACCTAAGTTGTCTTAATTATCTAGTGAAATTTTCTGATTATACACACCGAGTTTATATATATATATATATGTATATATTATATATATATATATAATATATATATATATATATACATGCCTCTGTATGTGTAATATCCGGATAGGGTCGGATTATCGCACAAATAAATAAGAAAAGGGTCCAGTTTTTAGAAGGCCTTGGTCAAACTGTCTATTTTGAAAAGATTCGTAAATAAGATAACTTACTTTTCTGTTGGACAAATATATCGAATGAATAAATAAAAAAAATATATATTGATTTGAAAATATGATAACATAACAAAAAAATTTCTGTCTATTCTTTTTTGAGAATTCTAAAATCTAAAGAAAATGTGTTCTTAGGTTTTTCCTTATTGAAAGTAAACTTATCACTCGCAACAAATCATCAGATTTATTATTATTGTAAAATTATTCCTTAAAAGATTCCTGATTCGCCTAAGTTATTGACTGGATTGCTTATCTCGAAAATAAAAATCAACATGTTTAGACTAAGTTTTCAATGAGCACAAAAGAGGAAAATTAGCAAATTCTGACTACAACCAAATCATGACAAGGTAATTTACCTTTCGTTTTACAGAATTTTGACACCTGCATGATATTGGGCAAAAAAAAAGTTCTTGAAGCTTTATGATCTTATTAAGAAAGCAAACTCTATGGCAAATTATTTCTCCTGATGACACAGTACAGTGTAATTGATTTTCATCCTAGAATGTCTTCAGAATTGAGTGAAAATAAAAAACTGAATTTAGTCCATTCTTCTTTTTTGGTGGAAAGAAGTCACTAAAACCTCATGGTCTTCTTATAGGACAATTTATACTTTCAGAACATCATTCTTTCAGTTAAAATTATATCTATTTAAAAGCTTGCTTTCATTCTATTTTGAAACATGTCAATTCATAGATGATAATTTACTTAACATTTTTGCAGATTTCAAACAAATAATAGAAAAAATACAGTTCAGAACAATTATTGAGAATGCATTATTCAATATATTAATATTGATTAACATGGTACCAATCAAAATATAAGTAAAAATTTAAAGAACTTCCTGTGAAATATGCTTAATAACATAACTGTAAAAAAAAAAGGAAATTAACTTATAATTACCATTGACAAAGCTACAGTCAACTAATGGAAAAAGTAGCAATATATTTTGTACTTTAATGCTGCTCACTTTTCAACAAGTATACTTATACTTTTGAAGTATGTATACTTTCCCTTTCATTCATTTCCCTTTTCAAAATATACATAAAAGCTTAAAGAATTTTCTGTGAATTATGCTTAATAATGTAACTGTAAAACAAAAATGCTAAAATTGCCATTGATTTAGTATAAAGTAACTGCCCATTAATTGAAAAGAAGCAATATATTTTGTACTTTAATACAGCTCGCATTTCAACAAGTGTAAGTGTGTAAACTTTTTCTTTCATTCATTTCTGTTTGATTTTTAAATAAAATATCATTTAGACTACATCTTTTAGCCAAATGTCTATAGCCTATACCACAATAGTATTGTATATTACAATCATTCTGTCCAAAATTATAATTTTAAAAATAAATATTTGAAATTCAAACAGTATTACACTCCACTTAGTTAATTCGAAAAGAATAATGCTACAGACATATCTGTAAAATTGAAATCTAAAACACTAATAAAATTATTCTATTTTTTGTTATGGAAAATGAATTCTTAATTATACAGAATACATTCTAATTAATAATTTAATATAGACACAAAAAAAATTAATGTACTCAAAACTGATGCAGTGCTATTTTTAATAGTAATAGAAGTATCTCACCTAAAATTTATGAAATATAATTTAAACGGATCTTTTGAGAATTTAACAGCAATTATTTCCTAGAAAACGAAACTTTAAATGTATATCTTAGAGATAAGATACCTGTTGAAATATGCAGAGGAAGTACTAAAAAAAAAAAAAGTTTTCAATTCCATGTACATAAAAATTTTTTATAACACACAATTTATAGTAAAAGATATGATTAAAATTATCCTTGCTTAATTGTTGATGATACTACATTTAGTTCATGTGTCTTGAAGAAATGTATCACATTATTTTTATTTTTTGAAAAAATAAAATTAATAATATTATCTTTCAGTTATTGCATTGAAAGATTAAATATATTATGTTCTTTAGTTTACTGAAATTATTTATTTTTTAATAGAAAAGCTTAATGTGAAATTTAGAAATTCATCTAACTCAATAATTCAGTAAATAAATGAAATATATTTATTAAATTAATAGGAAAATGTATATTTTTATATATTCTGACAAAAATTAAACAAAATTCATAATTCATTCAAAAATTAAATTCATCTAACTCAATAATTCAGTAAATAAATGAAATATATTTATTAAATTAATAGGGAAATGTATATTTGTATATATTCAGACAAAAATTAAAATACTCCATGATACCAATTGAAAATGCACCAGTAATTTTTATGTACAGTCAATTTCTAAAGCAAATAATATTCCTTTTGGAACTAGTGTTTTGGGGGGTATTTTGAAACTGCAAAACAGAATTAAAAGAAATTTCTGAAATGATTTCAAATAATTGAGAATATTGTCAAAATTAAAGCCTACTAATTATATTTCACAACATAATTATATAATCTTTAGCTTTTATAAGATTTTAAAACTGCCATTACAGAAACATAATTAATTTATTTTTAATATTTCTCTATATGTCTTTTAAGCGATTGTTGCTTGATGTTTTTGAACTATTTTATAAATAGCATTACAAATTTTGTGACCTTTATGTTTGGGGACTGAAGAAGGAAAAGTAAGCTGAGCTTCATAAAACATCTTGTATCTTACATTTTTGTAGTGTTCTTGGGATGCTATTGTATTATAATGAAATAAGTTCTTCCAAGCTGACCAGCACTATTTAAAAGCTTTTTTTATTACTCAAACGAATGCTGTTGTTCATTAAGCTATTAAAAAAAAAAATCAATTTCTCAATCTTAATTGCATGTCTATAGTTCTGAAACTGCAAAATAGAATTAAAGAAAAGTCTGAAATGTTGATTTCAAATATTTGAGATTATTGTTTAAATTAAGAATTGCAAATTATATTTAACATTATTATATAATCTTAAGCTTACATAAGAATTTGCCATAACAAATTTATTTGTAATATTTTCCCTATTTTTCTTTTCAGAGATTGTTTTTCGCTACTTTTTAAATGGCATTACAAATTTTATATGAGTTTTGTATTCGAGGACTAAAAAGTAAAATATGTTGACTGCATAAAAAAGCTTGAGCTTACAATGTTTGTGTGTTCTTGGGATGCTATCATATTATAATGAAATATGTTTTCCAAGCCAAACAGCAATATTAAGCAAGCCAACAGCAATAATTGATATAAACTTTAATGCTGTTGTTCATTAAGGTTTAAAAAATCAATTTCTCAATCTTAATTGCATATCTATAACTCCACCTTCTTTCTGATCATTCACTATGATAAAAAACATGATTTTTATTAAAAATTTGGTTTTGTCATATGTGTAGACATCACTACCAAAATTATTCAACTAACTTACATGTCTGTAATAATTTTATTCAATATAAAAAATTTTCAGTACTTTTATTTTTTTAATTAATGAATGGTTTCTTTTATAAGCATTTACTACTGTATCCACATTGTAGACACAAATATCTTGACCTATTCAAATAAAACTTAATTACATTTAATTTTTACTCTAACTATTTTATAATTTTATGCTTTCTTTCTACATTTAGATTTTCTCTTTAATTACTTTCGGATTTATTTATCAGACCATCAATTGTATAATTTTAAATTGCTTCTATAAGTACATAAGTATGATTATTATTAAGATTTAAACAGATTTTATTATTTTGAATTTAATTGATAAGAAATTATAACTTGTCGTAGGGCATTCATGAAAAAGTAATTATTCAGATTTCAAATGTGATAAACATTAGCAAAATGTATGATTTTTGAAAGAGTAATTGATTTATTATAAAGACAATTTAGTAAATACAATAGAAATTGTAAATTTAATGATTTAAGACATATATGTTTTATTATTAATAATAAAAATACTCTAAAGTTTTTGTTTTTTTTTTTAACTACACAAATTTCATACCATTCTGAATAAAAATCCATGTAAAAAGTATGCATGTTGTTTTTATCCTTAGGTCTTATTTTCAATACAGTTATAAAATTAAAAACAAATGAACTTTGAATTGTTTAGAATCCATTAAGCTAAATTTAGTATATAATTCTGATTACAATGGCAATTTTTGTATGAAATTTCTTTTGCATGAGATGCCTTATGAAGAAATAAAAAATATTCTTTTGAAATTTTCAGAATTTGTCATGAAATATATTGATTGTTCAGACCCAAAATTGTAAATCTAGTTAGAATTATCTGGTAGAAACCTCAAAATGTATGTAAAAAAAAAAAGTGTGACCAAAATGGTTGAATTATTTTGCTGAAAGTCAGACAGAATTCTAATGTAACTATATCTGTGTTTGTTGGGTATTTTTCAATAGAGAGCATTAAATTTGTACCTGTATGAATCTGCCAGTAGAATTCTTTAAACTAGGGGATATCCTATTTTAGTTTCATTAGGAATGAAAATTAAATATTTTAAAAGTGTATGTGAACAAAGAATTTATTTAGAAAATCATTCTATTCACCAATAAACGTTAAATCGTAAACATTTAGATTAGTTGATTTTATGACATTTTTACATAAAGCAAAAGAATAAATATTTAACTTCAAACTTTAATGCTATAATAGTTAGGACATTAATGGTTGTGTCTAAATTTGGAAAACTTATCTTAATTGAAAGGACAATAAACTTTCAATTGATAAACATGTTAGAAAAAACATACATCTGCTGCACATCTATTTAAAATATCCAATGACTTACACATTTAAGTCATTGGATATTTTAAATAGATATTCAAACAAAAGATAAGAAGGAATTATGCTTTTTCTTCTTTTTTTAAAAATAGCATTCACTATAGTTATATTTACTTATTTAAATTTACTAGAATATTTTAGGGATAGGCTAAAGATAAATAAAAATTTTATATTTACAGAAAAATTTATTGTAAGTGTAACAATATGATGCTAGAAATGATATACAAAATCAAATCTAGTTTTATCACTTTTAAAGAGATCACAAACAACTATATATTCTAATAGAGGACCAACTTAATATAGGTTTTACATTAATTCATAATATTTCGCCAATCAATTGAGATGGCATCGATTTTTTTTTTTTAAATTTAATATTAAAATAAAAATATTATTTTTGAAGATAAAAAAAACAGTGCATTTGTTGGATTCAATACATAAAACACAGAAACATAAATTTTCTGTTGGTATGTCTCTTGATAAATACGTATATTTTATGATATAATTCAAATTAACGCAGTTGGCTGTGCATAGGTTTTGCTGTTCTCCACATTTGAAATTAATGGGTATTAAAATTTAACCATTAATTTATAATAGTATTAACAATTAACGAAAGTGATTAACAACTTTTCCTTATCTCTAGTGGTATGTGCTTTTGGGAGCAATGTTTGGGGTCACTGAACCCTTTTAGAGCTTAAAGTTTTTATTAGCTTTTTGTGTGTGTGTATTCGTTTTTTTTTTTTTTTTTTTGTCGTTTTTTAATTATGAATGTTATTAATATTATCATTGTTAGTTTCTTCGCTAAATCAATATCAGGAAGAGATTCAAGTGAATTATTAAAGTGTAACTGGTTGAGGTTTATTCGCATGTGATGTTGGATGTCTTGTAGGTTTACTAGTAATAATGAGGTGTAGAGAGCAGGTTTAAGTGATAGAAAATTATCAGTTACTAATATTTGAGGTTAGTATCTTTATAATATGGGGGAGAGAGGAAAGTAGTAACTCCACTTAACCATTGATTGAAATCTCAGTCTAGCGTAATGGAGCATTCGAGGGTAAAGATCTTGAACAAATTTTTACTACTATTTTTAATTCACAAGTCTGGTGTCGTTAAGTTGAATTTTTTTTTGGCGCTTGCCGTATTAACGGTACCTTGGCGGCAGACTTGGCATTTTAAGTGTCGTCAATGTAACAGCTACAGATTTGGCGGTTTTAAGTGGCACCAATATAACGACTGCAGTTTGAGATTCATATACTGCTGGTGCGAGGAGTTGACGTCGATTAAATTTTGTGAAGGCAACTTGATTTATCGGATAAAACTGTTATAGATGGAACAATTACATTGCGTGAATTATGTGTCTTGGATATGGTGAATAAACCAAAAAAGTGAGTGGACCAGATTGCATTGGGGGAAATTGATGAAAGTTTGTTTACTAAACGTAAAAATAATTGTGGTCGAGTATTACCCCAACAGTGGGTGATTGTGGTATATGTGAAGAAACAAAGAGATTCATTTTGTTGTCACTGTTCCTAATAGAAATGGCTCTGCCTTCTTGATAAAATTATTGAAAACGTTGCAGATGGTAGCACAATTTATTCTGAGAAAGTTGGAAAGGTTACCAAACCAATGGAATAGAAATAGAAGGCTTCCTGCTTGCTAAAGTTAATCATAAATACAATTTTATTGATCCTACAGGGAGTTCATACACAAAAAGTTGAGAAAAATGGGGCAGTGCAAAAATGGAGGAACAAGAGACATAGGGGGACAGTGAGACATCATTTGGAATCTTATTTATCAGAATTCATATGTCGACACAGCATCAGGAGAAAAGAAAAAGAGACTGTTTGAATCCATGTTAAACTCTATATCGGTCTGTTTTTCCACTGAAATCCGTTTGACCACTTTGTGTTTAAATGAAGTGTTTTGAGTAATTTGTGTTTAAATACAGTGTTTTGAATTTTGAAATCGTTTTTTTTTTAGATGAAGTGTTTATATATTTTATTATTTGGAATAAAAATATTTTTTGAAAGCGTTTTGATTTTAAATGAAGTGTTTCATATATATTTTATTATTTGGAACAAAAATTTTCCAAGTGTAGATTGGCACCACTTTAAAACCGCCAAATCGGTAGCTGCGGACGACGCGTTTGCACTTTATTTGGCGCATCAGTCGCCAAAGGTACCGTTAATACAGCACTTTTTTTTTAAAATCAGTATTATTAGTCAAGTAATAAACTGGCATGTTTAAAACCAAATATTTGATAAAAAATATATTTAAACTGATTAAATTATATATCTCCCCCCCACCCACCCAACCCATTTTGTGAACAACTGTACGAAAGAAAAAAGGATATATTGTTGAACATTTCATTAAAACAATATTTGAAGAGCACACACACACAAATATTCTTATGCAACGGGCGAAGTTCCGTTTGTAGTATTAAAAAACTACCACTAAAAATTCCATACCATCATTTTAATAAAAATTTCATCAAATAAAGTTGTTTAGATTTAAAATAAAAAATAAACTTTAAAACAATAAAAATTAATAAAACATTTCCTGTTATGATAACAATTAACGCATGAGATCCAAAAGCAAAGATGTCGGTGTAGGGGTGTGCATTATTCGAAGCCCCAAAAATATGATGAAAATTAAATCAAATAAAACTAATAAATTTAAATTAAAAAGAAATTGGACATTGCTCCGTTCACCTTTCAATTGACTTGGTGATCTCTAGATGGCGCCTAGATAACGCTATTGTGTTAAAAGTTATTAAAATATATTTCAAAGAACACTAAACTACTGAAAGAAAATTGAATTTAGCTGCTATTGAACATCGAAAAAAATTCCGTTCTTGTTGCTGCCAGAAATTATAAAATTTGACATTAATAGAAAAATAAACGGCGACAATATGTTTTCGACAGATAGAAAACAGCACAGTAAACTGAAATTTCACCAAATTGAAGCAAAAGAATGTTTTTCTTCTGTTCGTTCTTTTAGGGTAGAATTTAAGAAAATAAAAAAACGGTCTTTTAAAACATATCATTTCTACTCACTTAAGAAATGATTTCTTTAATAGAATTAACTCATCTACATCTCGACCTTTAAGCCACCCAACTTAAGACATTTTATATACTACAATAAATTTTTAAGAAAGTGATAAGAATTTGTTTAAAATTTATATAAGGTTATTTTGAATTATTCATGTTTTTTGTTCAGATTATTTGAAGCATTTTCTATTTCAGTAAATAATGTTTTAAAAAGAAATGTACAGATGGTCCAGTTTCATCTTACTAATTGACTCAGATCCTACACAACTTTAAATAAAGTCCCTTTTTTTTTTGGAGCAGCATCACTTTTATATCATTTAATTTGGGAGAATTGTTTCTTTGTTGTAAGCATCAAAACATATTTCATTACATAGAATTGGATTAATACAATATTCCGTATAATGCAGTAATTAAGACAGCTTCATTATTGTTTATAATTCTTGAAATTTTTAAACAGTTATGGAAATATTTCCTGTTGAAACAAGCGATAAAATATTAGTGACATTTGTTGGTTGGATGGATGGTAGTAACATTAGAAAGTTTTAAATAAATAATTTCGAATCTTCCTTTTCTTATAATGCAAACAAAAACAAAAAAAATTTTCATGACTTTGATTTCAATGAAAAGTCTATTTAAACTTAAAAGTTGAAATGTAATTTATATTAAATTCCTAATTAATTTCCCTATTTTTCCTAATTAATCCTTATTAAATCTAAGCACTGGATGGCGCCTAGATAACGATATTGCGTTAAAAAGTTAGCAAAATATACCTGAAATAACACTAGATTACTGAAAGTATATTGTATTTCGCAGCTAATGAAATAAAATTCCGCTCTAGTTGCTGTCGGATTTCATAAAATTTGATGATAAAAGAAAAAAAAAAAAACGGCAACAATAAGTTTTCGACAGAAAGAAAACTGCACAATAAACGGATACAAACAATTATTACTAATCAAAGCAAATTTTCGCCGAATTGATGTATAAGAATATTCTTGCTTTTTTTTGATATTTAGTCTAAAATTTAGGAAAATAAATACACTCATGTCCATAAATTAAGGATAATGAAGTTCAGGCAAAAGAAAGAGACAGAAGCAAAGCAAATTTGACTTATTTGTAAAGTCTATTTATTAAACAAAAGGTAAAGAGCAAAAAAGATGTTATATGTTTGACATAATTAATAAAAATTGCGATTTTTTACTCCCTGAAGCAAATTTCAAAAAGAACCTATTTACAAAAAACAGTATAACACGATTAGTATGATGGTTAATATGGAGTATGTCTCCCGGACGATGCAATACAGACCTTACAACGCCTAGGCATGCTGAGTAGTAAATTATCAATCTGATCTTGGGGAATATTACACCACTCAAGCAATGCCCTCCGAAGTTCCGGTTGACAGGTGGGAGGGGGTTGACGGGCTGCAATTCATCGGCCAAGCACATCCCACACATTCTCTATTGGATTCAACTCCGATGAGTATGCTGGCCAATCCATACGGGTGATATCCTCCAATTGAAGGCATTCGTCTACAATGTTTGCCCGGTGAGGACGGGCGTTGTCATCCATAAACAGATATTCAGCACCCATGGCGTCCCGAAACAAACGTACATGTGTTTCCAGAATGACATCCCGATAGATGTGGCCTGTCATCGTTACACTCTGAACATGCAGGTCAGTTCTGGAACCAAGAATAATTCCTCCCCAAACGAGCCATCCTTCCACCACCGTAACGGTGTCGTTCAATGGTGTTCTCTTGGTGGTAACGGGTACCTGGCACTCTCCATATGAAAGTCCGGCGAGAACCAGACTGCAAACTAAACGTGGACTAGTCGGAAAACATCACACAAGACCACTGTTACGGTGTCCACAATGCATGCTCTCTACTCCAGGTTAATCGCAGGTGACAGTGAGTTGCGGTAAGTGGAACACATCTGACAGGCCTACGAGCATATAGACCAATGTGCCCTAAGCGTCTGTACACGGTCTGCCTTGAAACTGTCGCACCGGTAGCTGAAGAGAGCTGACGAGACAGGTCTGATGTTGTGCTCCGTCTGTTTCTTTTGGCAGTAACTGCTAAATACTGGTCCTCATTCGGCGTTGTAACTCGTGGGCGACCTGTGCTGTAACATCTACTCACATTACCATCATCTTGGAATCGTTGCTAAAGCCTGGAGATGACACTCTGGGTGATTCCAAGTTCCTCGGATACTTCCAGCTTGGTACGTCCACATTCCAGTCGTCCGATAATTCTACCACGTAAAAAATCATCCAAATGCTTCCTTTGTGCCATAACTATGCGGTTATTGCACTGAAAGGCTTTTTAAAACGCTTGTGAACAATTTTACTTCTTTGCCACCATTCCTTATATACCCCTCTCTTACACCCTCGTCATTGTGACGTACTATCCGCGCCATCTGGTGGTTTCCTGTAATTGCATATTCTTCTTCAAGATGTGTGTGATAATTCTACAGTTGAAATTTTTATTTTAGAGTTCAATTTCTGTGTGATTCTGAATTATCCTTAATTTATGGACATGAGTGTATGTTTACCACTTTTAGTATTGCCACGCATTCATCTGTCTTCTAAAATAACGGAAATATATCATTTACATCACTTAGAAACGATTTTAGTAATAAACTATAAGTTATTGAACTAATTGAAGAGTTCAAATTCAGGAAATCAAGAATTAATTTTCATTTCTAAGTATAATATAACAAAGGAAATCTAATATGTATTAATGCAAAAGTAATTTGAAGAAAAAGTCAATTTCTTTTCATGACCACTTTTAAACTAATTTATTTATACATTAATAATTGCAAATCAATAAGAATTTATGATCTTGCTATACTACTATACTATATACGCTAGGTTATATTTAAACACTCGGAAATCATTTTCTGCGTGTGTATTTAAATGTTAGAATGTGCAACGGACTTGGTTTCCTACCATCGTCTGAAAGGGTCTCTTGGCGGTGGCATGAATATTTGTTAGTGGATGGGAATCCACTTAAAATTGAATGTCCCGGTCTGTTAGCCCTCGTGTGCACAAGATGACTAGAGCGACAAACCACACTTGAAAGTGGTATATCAAGAAGTGACCGGCAGCCCTAACTAGAAACCGTCGGGTATTGTGCGACATTATTGAGAAAAAGAAATACGAAGCAAATTATGGCAAAGTGTCACGCGGGACAAAACCTTTAAGGAGAACGTTAAAAATGAGAAATACACATAAATCAGTGTAGAGTAAATTAAGATACTGTTAATATAAAATAAGGGATCGTTCGTAATAACTAAAATTTATAAAATAAGCATAGCAAGAAGTTCTTTATGACATAAAGTGCAGTTCAGAAATGAAAAGGCGGTATATACACTAAATATTTAAGCTTTTTATAGCATGCTGTGTATGAGAAAATGCTTGAAGATGAAGTAGAATGTATCGTTGGTTATTGGTCGTTGCAGTATTCGTATATATAATAAAAAGTAGTTGGAGTTTTTAGTATTCATCGTAGATGAGAATTTCATGAAGTATATTTTTAATATATATTATTTAGCACTAAGAATATGTGCGATTGCCAGTAATTTAAAAATTAGAAGCTTAAATTCAATAAATTAATCCTGTTTATATGATAGAGGGCGCTGCGATCCTTTTATGAAGGATAAGAATGAGTTCTCTCTCTGTCCTTTTTTTTTTTATTACAAAATTTGAAAACTGTAAAGTGAATTATATTGTTGTTTAATGAGTTTCGTTCACCTGTAAGTTAAAAAAAAAAACGAGCAATAAAACAGAAAAAAATTGAGATTTATGGCAATGAAATAAATTTAACTGGCTTCCAGTACATAACAGTTTTTTTAACTAATTTTTATTTTATAGACGTGTCAAAGCAATTTAATTTAACCGTGCTTCATTTCACAGCTTTAGCAAATTTCATATCAACTAAACATTTGTTTAATAAAATTTTAACTTTGTATTATACCATTTTACGATTATCTCAATACTTCTCGATTATACAGGAATATATATCAATATATAGCACATCGAATTTCCATTTAATAAAAATTTTCGGTTTAAGAAAAGGGTTAGTTAATATTCACTGATCAAGTAATTTACCGCTTTCGCGACCAAGGCACTCCATCAAGTCAGCGACCGACCGCACATCCACTTGGCGGATGGTGAGCAGTGACATGCGGTCGAGGCCTTCGCCAATTGTTAGAAAAAATAAATAAATCTGAGAAGGAATAAAAGTTCTAACATCAGAAAACAAAAACATTACAATTAATGTTTTTGTTTTCTGATGTTAGAACTTTTATTCCTTAAGACACAAAGTCAAAGGTCCAAAGAAACTAAATACCTTGGCGTAATACTTGACAACAAACTAACATATAAATCGCATATTAATTATCTACGCACTAAATTCAATAATCAGTTAAGAAATTGCAGTAAATTTAATTTGTAGAAATTCCTCACTAACAATTGAACTAATAAAATTAATCTACCTTCCTTATCTTAGACCTGTCGCATATGCGAGTCCAGTTTGGAGTTCTACAGCCAATAGCAACTTTCTCATGCTCGAAAATAAAATTATTCGTATGATCACTGCCGCACCCTGGTATTTCAGAAATAATGGTATTCGGCACTTCCTTGATATTCTAGTTTCCACGCATTCGTCAAAAAACTTTTATGACTCCGTTTCCCGATCCACTAACCCTGTTCTAAATTATTTAAAAATTTACGATTATGACGTCACTCTACCCAGAAATCGCAAAGACCGCGCTATAGTCAACCTTAAAAAATAATTTCCTTCCTTCTGGTCTCAATTCCTTCAACTTTTATCTCACTGCATTCCGATCGTCAAGCATTCTTTCTACCCACACGCGTTCTATTTTTAGAACAAGTCTCTCCGCGAGTGCGAGTTACTTGTTTCGTCTCGATTCTCTCCGATTGTCTATGCATCTATTCTCTTTGTATTTTACTCTTCTATTGTAACTTTGACTTTCTGTCTTAATTGTAATTTTTTTTTTTTTGTTCTCTGATGTTAGAACTTTTATTTCTTCTGTGATTTATTTAATTTTTCTAACAATTGGCAAAGGGCTTAACCACAAGCCACTGCTCACCATTCGCCAAGAGGAGGTGTGGTCGCTGCGCGACCAAGACACTCCATCAAGTCACCAATAATTAAAGTCAAAAGTTACAAAAGAAGAGTAAAAATACAAAAAGAATAAAATAAAATCATCCCATAAACAAAAGTAACAAAAATGAAAGGAATAAGCACTGATGATAAATCCAATAACAAAATGCAAATAAAAATAAAAACATTAACGAGGCTCGAAAAAGAGAAGAGCAACAGCGAAATCGAAAAACTGCAGACATAACAACCCGTAGAAGCGGAAACGAACCTTGAACCAGAAGTGCGTCGGCGGTGGCGCTGTTAGTCTCTGGTGGCTGTGTGTTGTCCGATTCAAACCAGCAATATTTAATATGTCCGTTCGTGTATTCGAACGGCAATGGAAAACACTTGTTCAGATTATGGTATACCCCCTGCTACACAGAAAAAAAAATTAAGTACAACTGTACGTATGAAAGACAGCACAGAGGTACTCGGCCTACGCTTTTATTAAAAATTAAGGTACTTATGTATTAACGGTACCTTGGCGACAGTTGCGCCAATAAAGAGCACACGCTCAACCGCAGCTACAGATTTGGCGGTTTTTAAGTGGCACCAGTCTATTCTATTGGTTTGGTAACCTTAGTAGCTGTTAGATTGGCGACACTTAAAAACCGCCAAGTCTGTAGCTAAGGTACCGTTAATACGTAAATACCAAAATTAATTTAATAAACTATTTTTGCTTTTAATTTTCTTTTTTTCCAGTTTTAGTAAAGTGATTTTTTTATTCATTTATTATTATTTATTTATTATATATTTTTTTTAAGAATATGCTGTTCGCGAACCACGTTTCAATGTACAAGGATACAAATGATATTCTAATAAAATAGGAGGAATGGTTATGGTAAAAGACATGTTGCTTAAAACATTGTCCTCGAAATAGCAAACTTTTAGTTATAGTAATTCATTTATCTACCTTTTTTTTCTTCACATAGTTTTTTTTGTTTCAAATGAAGAATCTTTCTATTCTTGATGAATCGGAGCTTCGACTTCATTTTTTTTTTACCATCTATGACAGTTTGTTAGGATTTAATATCTTGGGTAGAATTCCACCTGACGAGATCCTACATCGGGAATCAGAAAAGACTGATGGTGAATAACCTTCTGGATAAGGGAAAACATTTGATTTGTGCCCTATTGTTAAATGCAGTAAGAATTTTAACCCTCTAATAAAAATATCTAAGAAGGTATCTTAATAAAACTAGCGCATATGATGAATCCCAATATGATATATATATATATACCTTGTTATTGTTTTAAGCATGAAAATTGTTTTTTTATATCATCTTATTATTATGCCTTTTTCAGGTGATTACTATATCATCATATTTCACTAATTTCAGTAAAGTTGTTTCGAGTTCACATCGTGCCATACTTGATCGCGTCTGATATAATAATATTTCTAAGTTCTCTATGCTAGAAAATTTCTAAAGTGGCATTCAAAAATAAGTTAATCTTAACCTTGTTTAGTAAAGTGATTTAAATCTAAGCAAATAAATTTATTTAAAAATCATTTTATTTAATATTGTAGTTGTTTTGATGTAAATACTTTCTAAAATAAAATATCAATTAAAATGGTATTTAATTTTTTATTATTATTATTATTATTTTTGGATGCTTTAAGCTCAAACTAGAATCTCTGAAAAAAGCAAATTTAATATAAATTACTCTAACTTTAAAGTTTAAATAGACTTGTCATTTAAATCAAAGTCTTGAGATTTTTTTTTTTTTTTTTTTTTTTTTTTGCAATATGAGAAAAAGAAGAAATTAGAAATGATTTTTTTTCACACTTTGTAATGTTATTACCATCAATCATACCAGCAAATGTTTTTAATATTTTTGCTTACAACAAGAAATATTTCCATAATTGTTTAAAAACTCCAAGAATGTTTTAAACAATAATAAAAAGTTCTTTCAATTACAGCATTATACAGAATATTGTATTAATCCAATTCTATGTGCATAGATGGTTACAGAAAAGCAACAATTCTTCCAAATGAAATAATGGTAAACTTATACCTCCTTCTAAGCTAGTGAGAGGTAAGCAGTAAAGGTAAGGCACTAAGGTAAAAAAGTGCTAAGTAGCACTGGATTATCTGTTGCTTTCTTTAAACCTAAATTCAAAATGTTTCAAATAATCGGAACAAAAAAATTGAATAATTCAAAATTACTGTACATAAATTTTACTCAAATTCTTACCACTCTATTAGAAATTTTTATTGCATATAATGCGATTTTATATCAATGTAACTTATAATCTTGCGTGATCTGGTGTAACTTAAGCTGAAGGTGACATCTGGACATCAATTTTATTATAAACAGTACGATGGTTTTTAAGTTGTTAATGCAGGTTTGGTTATCTGCTTCCATTATTAAACAGCATAAATTTGAATTTTTATGTGGAATACGTCAACCGTACAACCTAAAGAAGATATTGATAAATAGTTGTATTTAATTTTTTATATATTCTTCCATTGTACATAAAAATTTTTGTAATGGAAAATTTTCATTTCTTTATATGTTTGACTAAAACGATTAATTGAGCATTGTTTTTTTTTACATCATAAAAGATATCATTAGAAATGTTTTCTTATATAAATTTGAATGTAGACACAATTTAAATTCACCATGATAATAAAAATCAATTCGAAAAAGACCACGATACGTTTTAAAAGTCAATAGATAAAATATTTTTTTCTGGAGAGCCATTTCTTAAATCAGAGATGGGCAAACATTTTCGGTCGCGGGACAAAAATCGAAAAAAAAAAAAAAGTTTGGCGGGCCAAGATAAATTTTTTTTAAAAACAATATACAAGTATTACAATTTAAATATGATAATGATATGAATGAAATTGCGATTTCATTTTTAAAAGTTCCTTATATTGAGGTTCGAAGTGAGATGTACTGATTCTAACGAAGGAGGCTAAATACTCATCTGTCAGTCCAGGTCCATTCATCATTAAAAGCACGGCACTCTGAATCAACTTTACGTGTTTTAATAGCGATTTTGGAGTTGAAATATTTTACGAATAACCCAAACAAGTACTAGCTACGCTATACTTTTAATAATTTCACCACTATTTACAATAATGCTATATATCCGCAATCTTTCCATACGCAATCAACAATATTAGAACTCGCACCAAAAGAAAAAGTCGCTGGCTGGAGTTTAAAATGCGCAGTCTGCCACGTGTGAGGATTAATTCCCCTGTATTGGATTCCCATATGTCTGCTCCCAGAGAAATTGATAACGCTTGTTGGCTCCAATCTACAGCTACAGCTAACGAAGAACTTCCGCTTTTAACATTTTACCGATTGAAAGCTGTGTGTTTGCTATTTCCGTCGATTTATGTTTTTGTAGAACAAAAATAGAGGAAGTAAAAGATCATCAGTCCTTTGAAAAAAAGGAAAAAATATATATATATATTTATTCAAAGTAGAAAAGGAGATGGATATATAATATATACACTGAAGTGACAAAAGTCATGGGATAGCAATATGCAAAATTTTCAGATGGCAGTAGCATCGCGTAGAACAGGTATAAATGCGCAGTGCTTTCGCAGAGCTTTCATTTCTGTTCAAGTTATTCATGTGAAGAGGTGAATGGGGAACCTAACTAACCAAAAGTGCGTGCCTCCTGTTTACCTGGAAAAGGAACGTTGGTTCCATTTTTAATGTCATCCTTTTTTTTATTAGCCCGTTCCCTGAATATAAGTTGTTGCTGTTGTTGTGAATAATCCTCAATGTCCTGCGTTGCGGTGACGGGCATCCCATCAGTGAACTACTCATGGATGGAGTGAAAGGGCATCTTCTGTTGTGATGGAGCCCCCGTAGGTAGAAGTCTGACTTTCGCTCCGTGATGCTCTTACAGTCATATGAGACCTGGACCTACGGCTTAAAGTGGATTCCGAACCACTACGAACATCCATGCCGGGATTCGAACCCGATACCTGTGGTACCGAGCGCCAGACACTCGACCATTCAGGCCCACTGAATACAAGTACCTGGGATTGGTCATCGGCGTAAAATTGAATCATTTTACAACGAGAACTAATAGAGACATTTATTATATTTGTTTTACTTGGCATTTTTGCAATGGATTTGACACAAAGGGTACAGGATTCTCGACTTTTACCGAAAGGAGGGTAAAAATCGCAAAATAAGGATCAAAAAATGTTTGGCGTCAAAAAAAAGTTTCACCAAAATGCTGTCCAGTAAAGGTTTACGAATTTCAACCCTACATTGATAACACGGTTGCGCCTAGTAGAATTTGAATAAAAACAAAGAAAAAATTCTGGAATTTTAAGAAGAAAAAAAATACTTACCCCGGATCATCAATAGTGATGAATGACTGGGCGCTAGACTGAGATTTACACTGCTTAAATAAGTCGGATACATAACATTTTTAGCAACGGGAATGACTCCAGTGCCAGCTAAGTATGCTGCCGACTGAAAACAAATATCTAATATACAAAAATAATTTCGTTTCAAAGAGGTAGTAACATCAGAGAATCACACATTTTTTTCCCCCACTTCCCTTGGAATTTCTTCGTTTGATCATTTGCTTGTTTGTTACTCGTTTTGTTCGATCCTTTTCATGTTTAAATAATAATTTAACTTTGGAAGTCATGATTCAGTATTCAATATATATAACATATATATGTGTGTGTTTAACTATAGTGAACGTTTTTGTTATTTTTAGCTTGTACTCCTCTTTCAATTAGATTAACTTATTGAAAGTATTTTTATTTTTTTAAGTTCTCTTTCAAACTACGTTCAGTTTGTAATTTTTTTTCAAAATCCTCTTTTTTACTTTATTATTTTAATTATTAAATTATAATTAATAATTATTGAATACTTTATTGAGAAAAAAACTTCTCTTCTCCATATAAAGTGTTTATTTCTAATGCAATGGGCTTAAAGCTAAAGTAACTTCCTTTCATATGCAAAGAACGAGTTAACGGTTACCTAGCAACCAAGGAGCTCCGTCAACCAACAAATCGTCGTCGTTAACTATAGTGTTGTGTGCAACTGTACTGTGTGTGTTTAGATTCAGTAATTAATTTACTAGATAATATAAGTAATTTTAATAATTCATAACAAATAGTTATGCTTATGGTAAATCAAATGACGTTGATTTCTTATAATACATTTAGTTTGAGGTATTAAAAAAAAAAAATACACCCCTTGAATTCTATTTTAAACTCTATATTCTCCTAATGCTTTTACTTCTTATGTAATTCAGGATATATAGTAATTCCTCTTCCTAGAACTGCGGCTTGATAACAAAGTGCCTAGCTCTGTTAGCCTTTAGTCCTTTATGTTTGAATCATGGCAGTGGCATGGATATACTTTGAACTGTTGGTCCCAGTGTAATTGGCCCCACTGTGAAAAAAAATGACAGTAGAGCGGCAAACCAAATCCTCCTAGAACTTTAAGATAACTTCTAAAAACTTTAAGCTTGTTTTTAACTACAAATCCACAAACATGAACATTAATTATGAAATAACATCAATTTTTATTTCTTTAATTTATACAGGGTGCAAGATTGTAAATATTAAAACACCTTTCAAAAGATGACATCTGCTCTATATAAACCAAGCATCAATTTTTCTGGTTCCCACTGTCACAAAGTTAGACTTTTAACTAAATTAATATTATGATTTAAAGAGTGGAAAACAAAAATTGCAAAACAGGAAAATTTACAAAAGAAACACGTCACGTTTTGACTCATACCTCCAAGACTTTACTTACAAATGTCAAAATATTGTATAAATAAATTGAAATTGAAATATTTTCTTTCCGGTAAAATTTCAACAGATGTTTGAAGGAGGTGTTTTGGTAATCATAGAGCACTTGCAGTGTCTCAATAATTAATATCAATTCGACAAATTTAAGAAGTGAAAGCTAAAATAAGAATGCAAACTTTCTCACAACTAACATGGATTTAAATGGGGCCTGAATGGCCGAGTGGCTAGCGCTCGGTACCACAGGTTTCGGGTTCGAGTTCCGGCGGTGAAATGGATGTTTATAGTGGTTCGGAATCCACTTTAAACCGTAGGTCCCGGTCTAATAAGATCGTAGAGCGTTGCGTGGGCATTGTTACTCCGCGTCCGTGGCTTATCTTCAAGTTACACGTGCCCCCTGTGTAATGCAAAGTGAGTAATGTCTGTGCAGCGCTTGCCTTAAGGCGTCCAAGACAGCTGTCTAAGTGTATGCCAGCTGCATTAGGAAAAAAAACAGCATGAGTTTAAATAAATATGGATCGTTAATTATACAAAATATTAGTGCAGAAGATTTAGTTTCTGAAGATAATTTTGAAGATTCTTCAAACTTTCAAGATTCTAATTTAATTTCTTGTAAAGATGATATCAATGAAGTTCTGCCTCTTTTACCTGAATTAATTTATTAATCTGGATATTGTTCTCAAAAAAAATAAATAAATAAATAATAATAATAAATGGAATTTATGCACAAAGTTATTTGCTTTTAATAAAGCTTTAAAACTCAATAGAACTTATCAGCTTATTCAAAATCTGGATAGAGGTAGTTTATTATTCTCTAGACCAGATGTAATTAATATAATAATTCATACATAGTTCACAGTAAAAAGAAAAACTACTTTCTAAAGATAATAAACATTCATTTCTGAATTAGATTAATTAAAGAGTAACTGTAGCAAATTTATCATTTAATTTTATTAGTGAACTTGAATTTTTTTTTTTTTTTTTTTTTCACATGATGAACTTGTGATAATGGCCAGTTAAATTAATTTTTTTTCACATGATGAACTTGTGATAATGGCCAGTTAAATTAATTTATTTAAGAATATATTTCAGCTAGCTATTGATATTTTATTAAATAATTGTTATAAGTTAAAAAAAATTAGTAAAAAAAAAAAAAAAAAAAACCTTCAAATTTTTACTGGTTGATTAGGAAAATGTGTGTATATACAAATTTCAATATAATCTTGGCTCACTTTATTTACTGATTTCAATAAAAGATTTTTTTGTTTGTTCACAAAATCACATTCATCAGTTTCTAAGTTTGCACTATAATTTAAAGATTACTATACTTTTTATTCATCTTAAAAAGGGCATTATATTTACAGAAATATATATTAAAAATCATGAACAGAACATAAATTTTAATAATGTTATAGCAACATTTTCTGAATTAATGAATCATTTCTTTTTATAGAATCGTTTTCTAAAAATATGTGGTTATTTATATAAAATTTATGTGTGAAACTCTTTAAATTGTTTTAAACACGTTTGCCTGAAGAAAAAAAGGAGAGAAAAATAGAAAAAAAAAAAAAGGCTGCATGAAAAACAGTACACATTATATAATGATAAAAAATACTAAATAATATATAATTAATAATAAATATTTGTTATGCAAAAATAGTTATTTAGTTTAGTTATGGTTAAATATTTATGCAAAATATGTTAAAAAGACTGCATCCGACTGCGCTCCGCCCTCCGAGCAGCTGGATTACAAGACCAAGCCACTGGTCCCGGGCGATCGGCTGTGTTTTTGTAGCTATATCAAGCTACGCGTGTAACCTGCTTTTATTTATATTTAATGATTGTAATTATATGTTTATGACATTTGTGTTTTCATTAGAAACATTACACATTCTATTGATTTTATTATAATATATTTTAGTTTAAGTTCTTTGAAATTATTTTAGTCGAATATAGTTGTTCTTAATGTCCTGGCGCCATCTATTGGATAAAATATTGATGTAAAAATTTCATGGACTATCAAATTCAATTTAATTTACTGAGATTTAAAATGTCGGTAATTAATTATTGTTCATTTCATTATGCTTTTTTATTGATATATTTTTTACAGGTATTTTGTTTTTACTATTGAGACTCAAAAAAATTCTTATTCTGACTTTCGTATGAGTATTACATGATATATTTTTTGCGGTATTTGTTAGTCAGGTTTTTAACGGTATACTTTCAAATAGAATAATGACGTTTATAAAAATTTTATTTTAAAATAAATAACATAGTTTTTAAAGGACAATGCGGATCAAACTTATTAATTATTTACATCGCAAAAACTCTCCAATCCTTTACAAAAAAAATAATAATCTTAAAAATCAACAGTAAATTTTCTTTTTAAAGAAATCTTTTTGCTTTGTATGGATGTGCCACATAAATGATGGAGTATTTAGAAAAGAGTTTTTCTTGCAACCATTGGTGATTTTCATTAATCAAAAAAATTTATTTATTGATAGCTATCAATTTACTTAATGTATTTAAACATTTTTGTGATTTTAAACCTGCGATATGAATTATTTCTTAATACACAGTTAAAAATACATTAATTTAATTATCTTAATGTGACCACAATAATTAATTCAGAAATCATACCTCTCTTTTATACAGTTTAATTTTATTATATATAACTAATTATTACACATGTAATTTAATCATCAACAGATGTAAACGCAATAAATTAAAGTACTAAAATGATATTTTAACTGTATGTTTCTAAATATGTTGATAGTTTTCTGAAGAATAGAAATTGTGTAAAAAGATTGTGTTAAGCTTGCTTTACTATCATTATCCAATATGTTTTATATATAAAAATAATAAACATTCATTTTGTACAAATTAGTAATGAATGCATATTTGTAACCTTTATCTAATATGCTTTATTTTTAAAAAGGTTTTATCATTGTCTCAAGTGATAGTACAGGATTTCAATTTCAATTCTAATTCATTATTACATTTTTATTTTAAATATATAGGTATGAACTCGCAACTTTTCTCACACTTCTTTCGACAAAAGTAAGCTTAAAATATGACACTGCATTATTTTCAAGATTCGTGTTGTCATTTAATTTGTTCTGTCTATTTCAAAATATTTTAGTTATTAAATTTTATAAAAATAAACATATCTGTGAAGTCCATTTTTGTGTTTATTCCTGAATGTAAAGAGATTTTTAATAATATAAGACACTTAAATAAACATTTAATTGATGGTCATAATATTTATGAAATTAAAAAATTTCCATTTGATTCTATGGCAAATTTAAAAAATATGATTGGAAACAAAGTTCATTCAAATTTACATATTTCTGAAATTAACTGGTGATGTGGAGAGAAGAATTGATCTCTGTATTATGATTATGAATAGGATAATTTCATGATGCTAAATACCAATGATTTAAAGATAGTACTTATAATTTAATATAATCATATTTGTTACTTCCATTTCCTGTTGCACAAATACAAATGTAATTAAGATTCAGTATAGGTTTCATATATAAATAGTGCTTATTGGTCATCGCTTCTTTTTCCTTCAAAAGAAGCATTTTTATCGAGGAAAAACATTCAATCGTATTGTAGAAGCCTCTAAAATCTCCACATCTAGAACCTGACCTGTATTCATCTGGAATACGCATTGAAAGATGGGTAGTATCAAGTACTATGGGTAGAATCAATGCAAATTGTCTTCTAGGAAATGCTTTATTCAATATTTTGTTTTCCATTTCAGTTTGATGCCAAGGGCAAACGATTTCTCACTATTTAATAAAACATCCAAGCCATCAATTCATGCAAGGTTTTAAAGCTTTGAGGCTTAAACAACAAAATTGGATTATATTCAACTTTTAATCTTTCTAATTTTTTTTCAGCATCATTTTCTTTCAATATATATTCCAGATAAATACAGGTCTAGGTTATCCAACAGTGCATTTCATTTGTAATTGTACAGATTACAACAATCTGGTAACTATTCAACAGTTTAAAGGTTAGAATTTAAAACCTTGGGTGTATAATGTCATGACTGATGATGATAATGTCTGTAATACAGCATTTAATTCCATTTTTGGCACTAACATCAATCATTTATTACGTATTTCGTGCACGGAATAGGCAACGTTGTAATGATTTATGTGATATTTTAAGAAAAAAACTTAAGAAAATTTTAAATGAAAAATGTCATTCAAGTTGTTAAACTTTAATTTCAGAATTTAATGATAATAAGAATAAGAATTTATGATATCTCTGTTAAAAAAATATTTTATAGACAATTACTATAACAGACTTGAACTTTAGGCAGCTTGTTTTAGGCAATTTCCACATGGTTTTACTGATCTCAATAAATAAATACTGCAAAACTTTCCATAAGCAGTTAAAAACCATTTACTTTCTGTGTAAGTACAATAGACACATTAATAATCTGATAGAAACTATTTTAAACATGAAAAGGGACAGATTTTAAAAATATATATATGTGAATACAAATTTTCCACTGCAAAATAATTCTATGTTGAAAATTAAAGCCAGTCATAATAAGGAAATTAAAATAGCAGATGGGGATGTTATTACAATAAATAGGCTAAATCTCAATCTAATAAATTGAAATCTTTTGAAGTAAATTAATTGTCCTCTTTTAGATCACTGTTATGTTAAATGTAAATCACTGAAATGCATACCACTATGGACATCAATATAAATGCAATTGTAACTATGCTAATAGTTTAGGTAAACATATTCATAAAGTTCATATATTATCTATTAATACAACAATACAAACTGTTGGTAATTTCAATAACTTTGTAGAAACTTCTCATGATTTCACAATGAACTATAACAAACTGTTAAGTCATAAATCTAATATTAGAATTAATTGTATTCTAATTATATTATTACTATATTAATTGTATTTTAATACATATTAGAATTAATAATTATTAATTCTAATATGTATTAAAATATTAGAATTAATTGAAAATCCATAAGTAAAAATAAAAATTAATACCCAAATACAGTTTTTCAAACAACCTAGAAACACAAAAGAAAAATTTGATTTTCTAATTCTAATAAAAGATTACAAGTATCTGATACTAAAAATATTGATGATTCTATTATAAATTCTAATATCAAACCTATTAGATTTTATTTTAATGGAGAACAAATCAAGTTGGGATGTTAGTAATTGTGTGTTTTTGGATTAAAAGAAGATAAAAGTTCATAACAATGGTAATGCTATATTGTAAATTAATAATTCTAACATTTCATTTTACATGCTGAAATCACTAGATCCTTATAAAACTGTAGAGGAAGAGAAACAATTGAAAACAGGGTCACCAAATTTCAGAAAAGGTTTACCTATATGATGCAATTACAGATCCTTTTCTGTTCAAGTTAACTGAAAATTTGATAATTTTTAAAACTATTGCTTCTTTAGATTCTTATGTATTTCAATCTGGAACAAACATTTTTCTTGGATTAATGATGTATTAAAAACTAATTTTTTTATTAATTCCTGTAAACATGAATTGCTATTGGACACTATAACAGACATAAACTGTAAAACTTTTGAATATTATGATCCATTAGGTAATGCTCCAAATGATGTTATTAGGGTTTTGTTAGAGAAATCTTGCTTACTTTTAAAAGATATATTAAATTCTGGTAGCTTTACAATAACTTTTCCAAGTCATTATCTTCAAAAAGGTGATTTTAATTGTGGTATTTATATTTGTTATTATAGATATAAAAAAATAAATAAATTATCTTTAATGCAAGTGCAATACTTCTTTTATTTAGAGAATATATATACATAAATCACAGGAATTTTATAAAATTGAACAAGTATCCAAATGCTTTTTTGATTATTTAAAACTAAGATGTCAAGATTATGGATCACCTGTGGCAGTATTCAAGAAGGTGGCATGTTTTTGTAATGATTTTCATATATGTATCTGTGTTTATCAAATTATTTTTTTTTTCAAAATAAATATATAATTTAAATGTAATGTATATCTATTTATTCTTTTATTAGTTAATATTTATTATTAAATTTGTTAATATTTACAGAAATGAAAATTCAAGTTTATCTTTAAATAGTTGATATTAATATATTATATATGAGGATCAATACAATTAAAACTACATAATTAATTTAATTACAAATAAAATAAAAACAGTTTTATTGTATTAATTATTATTAGTGTTAACAGTTTATTTTATTACAGCTAAAATGTTAACATTAAAATTTGAAATCCATATTTCATTTCTTTTTTTCAGAAAACCAATAATTTTTATAAATATAATTTTCATTAATTTTTAATTAGATACTTCTTTTACAATATTAATTTTTTACATAAACTTTCTGTATTTTTCACTTTAAGCATCAAAACTTTTTTTCTGCTAAGGAAATGACACATTTTTTTTTTTTCTACTAAGATATCCACCTATAATAACTGACTTTAAAATGATTAAGTTGAAGTTTGCATTAAAAATCAAATTTAATTTATGTTTAAATTATTAGCATTGCATTGACTTATTTTATTCTCTTCAAATGTTGATAATGATTGCTAATAGTATTTATTATGACATATGTGGTAGTTTATTATATTCAGTAAAATAACTGCAATGTCATATGAAGAAATGTTTTTTCATTTTTCTGAAACAGTCACAAACATGAGAAATGAAAGAAGAATGTATAAATCCATTACTTAATTAAGATGTATAAATCCATTACTTAAAATAAAAAATATTTTATTACAATAACATTGATTCATATATTATTAATAATTTTCACATGTTTATGAAAAAAGAATAGAAAGCTGATCAACATAATTTTTTACACTTGGAACTTAAAACATAATAATTCTGTGAATAAATTGAACTAAAGTATGTTTCTTATTAGACTTTTATTAAGCCATTCCCTCTTGTACATGTCATAAAAAATATTTGCTCATCATTTTTAAACCCTTTTTATGCTTAGTATATAGATATTTATTACACTGCTTAAAATATGGTTGAAATAAACATGAAGATGATATTTACAAGTTTATTTTCATCATTCATAATTATCTCACATTTATTCTCCCTTTTTTTTTTTTATGCTAATTCTTAATAATTATTAAGAATTAGCATAAAAATGTTTGTCGTTGCAACAAATCTCATGGGCTAAAACAAATTCATCGACTAATTTATTTACAATTGCCAACTGTTTAAAAGCATTATCTCATTTGTATGTAAAATTCTTCTTACTTCTTAACTAATGATTTGTGGTATATGATAAAAACTAAGGTATTTGAGACAGTAAGTCGTCCATTAAATGCAGGCACAATTATATTCTTTTTAGTAGCTCCATATTCTCTTTATCCCTCACTTTACTGCTACTTTTCTTGCTTAAAGCTTATTTCTTTTTATTTTGAAATTAGGATCGATTCTTTTTATCATAACTGCTCTGGTTTACAACCTATTTAGTTTTTGATTATAAAATCTTAAAACATAAAATGATTGTTAAAATCACTTGAAAATGTTTTCATTTAAAGAACCTTTAATTCTCCCAACTTCAATTTTATTTTCATGAATATGTATACTTTCAAATAAAGTATTTAAAATAACATTTGGTTGCAATAATTAAAAAAAATTAAAAATTAGCTTATTGTCACAAATGTTAAAAATTTTGGAAGTAATGTAAAATCAAAACATTTGAGGCTCCATACATATTTGAAAAACCACTTTTTGCATTCAATTGAAATGGCATTTTAATACAATGGTCCAAATGTGACTAATTGTAATTATAAAAATAAATTTCATTAAATTAACTTTTTAATCATTGTGTACTGCTTGATAAATTTTAAAAATAAAGTTTTCAGTAAAAATTTGACTGAAAAAACAAGAATGCAATTTCTTTATACTGTAAAAATAAATTTCAAACATTTGCCATTAAAATAAAGTTAATCATCATAAACTTCAGATATTTTTACTACCTTAATTACAAAAAAAAAAATATTTGTTTTAACTGCATGCTAGAAATGTATTCAAACCTTTTGAAAACAATGCAATTCTCTCCACTGCGAAGGATATAAACTACTGGGTACAAAAAGTAAGACCAGTTTTCAATTTAAATTTTTCGGGCAAATGGCATTTCAGTTTTTATATTTTTTTAGGTTGCTGGCACAGTCCTTGACATCTGTGTGAAATTTTATGTCAAAATATTCATTAGTGCTTGGTTTTTTTTGTGAGATGCTACAACTGATTCCGGCAATTTTTGAAATGTCTATTCAATCAACTCAAAATAGTGGCCCCGGTGGTCTTTTGAGTTTAGGGAATAGCCAAGTAGAATGATGCTAAATCAAGTGAATACGGTGGTTGTGGAACGATACGAGTTTCATTTGTGGCGAAAAAGTCACGAAGAATCAATGCAATGTGAGCTGGCGCGTTCAGTGTTTTCGGTACCAATCGAGATTTGACGCGTTTGAGGCCTAAAATGGAATTGACCAATCCTTTTGAAATTCAACATCAGCAGCAAGGTCTCTAATTGTAAATTGACGGTTTGTAAACACCAAATCTTTAATTTTTGGACATGAGCTTCGTCGGTTTAGGTTGATGGTCGACAGAGGGCTCTTCGTCTTCAACATGTTCACTGCCTTCTTTGAACTGTTTATACCACTTGTAAACATTTCTTTCCGATATAGGAATGCTCACCGAATGCCTTCTGCAACATTCTATATGTTTCCGCAAACAAAATTTAATGCAAGTTCTTTGCTCAATTAATTCAGACATTTCAAAAATCGCCGGAATCAGTTTTAGCGTCTCACAAAGCCAAGCGTAACTCGAACACTAATGAATATTTTGACGTCAAATTTCACACAGATGTCAAGGACAGTGCCAACAACCTAAAAAGAAAAAAAAAATTTAAATGCCATATCACCGAAATTTAAATTGAAAACTGGTCTTACTTTTTGGACACAGTAGTATAAATATATATATAATTTTTGTAAAATTCTATACATACAGTACTATTTTAATCTTCTCTTTGAAATTTCATTGTCTTATATAAATGAATAGTGTGCAGGGTAGTGTATCTGATCAATTTCTTTTTCAAAAGTTAACCCTGGGGTAATTTATTAAAAAATTGTTCTTAGAGTAAATTAATGTTTAATGCAATTAACAATTTCATTTCAACCCTGTTTCAGTTACGTTTTGAATTTTAATATATATTAATTCTATAAAATGACAGTTTCTTAATAATTTATAAGTAAAGCATATTTTAATTTTATCTATTTTTAAAAATTCAACAATAAGTAAAAAAGAAATATTGAAATGTTTTTAAATATAAAATTTTAATTATAGTTTGAGGTGGTATCTTTACATAAGCAATTATTTCATTAATGGATTAAAATAATTATTTTAATTAATCAATATACATTTTTTATAGTGAATAAAATAGACATTTATTTTGAACTGTTTATACTCTACAACATCACATTTCAGACAAATGATTGAGAGATTAGCTAAGATCTGAAATTACATCAACGTCTCAATTATTTTTTGGAAATCAAATAGAAATTTAGAAAATAAAATCCGTTAAATTCAGATGACTTTTGAACAAAACTGATTGTGTCAAGTTTGCTCTCAGGGAAATCAAAGCGGAGATTTTCATACCACAGCAAACTACGGTTAATAAAAAATTATTTAGAGCTCAGTTCAATTTTTACGACAAAATTGATCTTTACATAAAAACACCAGTATCTGTGCCATTTAACAGTTATTTCAAATAAAAAATATTATTCAATTGGATTAATTAAATGTGCGATGTTGCTTAACTGTTTTGAAAAGTTGTGGGTCAAGTATTAAACATCTCGAATAGAAAAATTAATATTTCTAAGCATTCTGCTATTGAATAATGATATTCGAACAATGAATTGTTTGTGAAAAAGCAGCGCCATCTATGAAAGCGTTACAGGGAAACCCCGAGTCGAATCAGAAGAGTAGCCGTGTAAACTCAGTAGTGATGTGGCGAAACCATCATCGATTATGATGGCAGCCAAAATAAATGCGAAGATATTACAGTCCACATCTTGTTTTTATTTTTGTGTGAAAGGGTTATCAAAAAATGAAGGTACTTACGTATTAACGGTACCTTGGCGACAGTTGCGCCAATAAAGAGCACACGCGCCAACCGCAGCTACAGATTTGGCGCTAATCTACACTTAAAATTTTTGTTCCAAATAATAAAATATATATGAAACACTTCATTTAAAATCAAAACGCTTTCAAAATATTTTATTCCAAATAATAAAGATTGGCGACATTAAAAACCGCCAAGGTACCGTTAATACGTAAGTACCAAAATGAATAATAAATAAGAATTCAGTAATTCCGAATAATTTAGAAAAGCTTAGCGGGTTTCATTTTAAACGAGGCAACACGAACTGTCCATCACAGATTTAATTGATTGGTTGGCGAGTTTTTTATGGCACAAGGGGGCCGGATTCCGCCCTTCAATTTTATAAAATTCCTATCATATTTAAATTAGTTGCAGCACGTTCATGCTTTTAAAAAAATATATATTCTCATGGTCCAGGAATTCAGGTTTTTAATTATTTTCGTAAAAGTAATTGATCTATATTCTCACAAAATTCAGGTTTTCAATTATTTTCGTAAAAGTAATTGGTCTCTTAAGTCTTTATTTTCCCTGCATTTCCTAAGACAGGAAACGCTTCTAAATATAAGCAAAGATTTACGAATGTTCACAAATTGAATAGTTGAAATATTCCAGATATAGTAAGTTGGATTTTTAAAGAGTGGTAAGATGATCGCGATTCGATATCTCATTAATTTATTAATAAATTGGTTTTTCTGGTTTCTTGTAGTACAATAAAGAGTCTATTTTGAAAAATATTTCTTTATTTAATAACAATTACCATAAAACTCATTACAATGAATTCTCATTGTTTCTTTCCTTAACATTCGCTAAGGTACTATTTTTACGCCGTCAAGCACTGCAATCTGTTGTTGATTTCCGCAAAATAATTGCTTGAGGTGCATTCACCAGATCTCTCCCCCAGCGATTGACGGTTACTCTAAAGGAAGAGCAAGAAATTAATGCTAGTTGAAATTAACTATACATATTTATAGATTCTGTAATTTTCTTATTTAATGATCGTTCCAAAAGACGCTGAGTAGATTGAACAATCCGCTCAACGAATTTTGGACCATACACGGCATTAATATAATGAAAAACCAGATTTCTTGAGTAACATAAAAAATCACCCAAATGCTTCCTTTGTGACATAACTATGCGGTTATTGCACTGAAAGGCTTTTTAAAGCGCTTGTGAACAATTTTACTTATAAATCGAAAATGCCTTGGTCGCGCAGCGACCAAACCTCCAACCTGGTAGTTGGATTACGTAACGTGAGGTCTTGCCCTTTGCCAGTTAAAAAAATATAGAAAATTTAATAAAAAAAAACAATAATATCAATTAAGTTACAAAAAGCAGCAAATATAAAATTTAAAAAAATGAAACAAAAGGAATTTAATAAAAACAAAAAATTAAGGAAAATTAAAAACTTAGTAAAAACGAGCACAGACGGAGTAACTAAAAAAATAAAAAAAATAAAATTACGCTTCAATGCAACCATCGGTTGTCTGGGAAGAAAACTAAAAGTGAGCGCATTATTTATTAATATTAAGTACGTATCGTGGGCGTTTGCGGCTGCTGGGAAGAGATATGTCATTATCAAAATTTTGAAAGATCTTTTAGGACCTGGTTATTGGAATGAGAAACAGAATCATAGAAATTAACAGCAATTTTTTGTACGTATTCTTTAAAGCTGGGAACAGAGAGCGAATATCTAATCATGAATTCGTAATCATTCTCAAGATCTTGTTTTCAAGCCTTTCCAGAATCAGGAGAGTTACTGTTCGCAGTGGAGCCCCATACTGGACTCGCATATGCTATGACAGGTCTGAGATAGGAGAAATAGATTAGTGTTAGAGAAGAATTTCTGCAAATTAAAGGATAGAGTTTTCGTAATTGGTTATTGAATTTAGTGCGAAGATATTGGATATGATAAATTATAATTAAGTCTGCGATCAAGAATTACTCCAAGGTATTTAGTTTCTGTAGACCAGGAAATGTTGGTATTATAAATAGTAATATTAGGTGGGTTATAGTTATTTTTTCCTGGTGAATAGCACTACTTCAGTTTTCGCGACATTAAGTTTAATTTTCCAATTATTAAGCCATATTTCTAACTGATTGATGTAATTTTGTAAGTTTTCTGGATAATGTTGAGGTTTCTCCCATGTGTAATTATAGCAGTGTCATCCGCGTAGAGTGTTAATTTAATCTTGTGATTCTGTGGAATATCAGTGGTGTAAATGTTATATAAAAAGGGTCCTAAGATCGAGCCCTGGGGAACACCGGCTAGGATTTTGCAGTTTCTTGAATCGATATTATTTACAGAAACAACGAAATTTCGACCTGTGAGATAGTTATAAATAGTACGAATTAAAAAAAGGATACTGAAATTTAATCATCTTGAAAATTAGTCCGTTGATCCAAACTCGATCGAAGGCTTTTGCCACATCTAGAAAGATTGCTGCTGTATCAATTTTCCAGGAAAACCCTTCTGAGATAGTTTCGGAAATGTTATAAAGTTGATGCGTAGTGGATAAATTTTTTGTAAAACCAAATTGCTGAGAGATTAGTATGTTAAGATTGTTAGATGCTTCATTAAGGATATCAGAGAGAACTCGTTCGATTAGTTTGCTGAGGGAGGAAAAGAAGTGAAATGGGTCGATAGCTATTAGGAGAGGTAGGGTCTTTACCAGGCTTAAGGATCGGAAGAATGCGAGCAGTCTTCCAATTGTTAGGAAAGTGGTTAGTTAAAAGGATAGCATCAGTAATTTTACAGATTTGAAGAATAATTTTAAAGGGAATATTTTTAAGCATTTTATTGGTTATGCAGTCAATACCAGGGGTTTTACTAATTTTAAGATTAAAGATGCAATTAATAATAAAGGATGTTTTGGTAGGAGGAATATTTTCATTATCATTAGTCTGAGCAAGGAAAGAAAGAGATAGTGTTTTCGACATCAATTACAGTGTTAGGATTGTTAGTTTCGTTTTCCTGGAATTGTGCTTGTAGAGTAGTGGCGAGGACCTCAGCTTTGTCTGTATCAGTAGTAACAGCAGAGTTAGGAGTGTGAAGTGAGGTAATTCTAGTTCTTTTTTTCTAATATTATTGCAAAGGTTCCAAATTGATCCATCTTCAACATTAACAGTTTGAAGTTTCCTATCCCAGCAGTCGTTTTTGTAGTTTAAAATTGCCCGTCTAAGTAAGTTCTGGTGATGGTTATACTGATTCTTGCTGTGGGGTCACGATATATTTGCCAAATTTTCCTAGCGTTATTACGGTTAGTACTGGGGGTTTAATGTAAGGGGGTAGGTAAGTGCGGTTGTTAGCAGTAAGAGGTTTAGAAGCAGCTAAACAATTTTACTTCTTTTGCCACCATTCCTTATATACCCCTCACTTACACTCTCGTCATTGTGAAAGTACTATCCGCGCCATCTGGTGGTTTCCTGTAATTTGCATATTCGTCTTCAAGATGTGTGTGATAATTCTACAGGTGAAATTTTTATTTTAGAGTTCAATTTCTGTGTGATTCTGAATTATCCTTAATTTATGGGGGAAAAAAAAAGCGAACACTTTTTATAAATGTGAACAAATTCAATTTTTTAGTAGATGTGCCTGAAAAGACTGACAACCTATCCCATAAAAGTACAACATCTTCAGTCTAGCAATCTGCCACTAGGCAGATGGCCTTGGTCCACCATTGGGGCTGTTGCGCCACTGATGATGTATTCATAAAGTGTTTTAGATGCTGTGAAACATATTGATTCTACTGTTCTTATTATGAACATAATCTCTTTGTTCATATCAATATGTTTTCTGTGTATAATACTTCATAATCAGATAATTGAATACCATCCAGCATACTAAAGTTGATCATAAATTAAATAATTCATTTATAGAATTTTCCTACAATAAATATAATTTGCTTATCTCATATTCAATTACTGCACTAAACTTTCAGTTTCAAAAAAAAAAAAAAAGTATGTATTTGAAAAAGTTTACATTTGATGATAATAATTTTTTAAAAAATAAAAAAGATAAGTTTTGATTTATACATAGTTCTTATACATATATTCAGTGACTCCCAAAAAGTGAAAAAGTAGAGAAAAAAATTGCTTAGGACACTCCTCAGGTTGCTAGCGCATGCTTTTAACTACTGTACCACACTAGGGCAGATTTTATCAATATGATAGCTTTAAACATTGTCCAACTCTGATTTTCTGAAAATTGAGATTCACTTTGGCCAGTTACCATCCTAGTTATGACCTAACCATCGTAAAAATTTTATCGGTGATGGACAGTTTGTGATCTCTCCTTCTAAGTATTAATTTTTAATTAAAACTATAATTTTTGATAGCAAATTAACAATAAAAAATCTTCTGAAACTCCAATAGATAAAAAATTTTCTTTTATTAAAATGTAATAAATATGAAACTATTTGAGAGAACTGTGTTAAAAATTATATTTTTATTTAATATAGAAATATCTGAAAAATTAATATGGTATTTTTTTTTTTCAAAACTTGTTCTTTCTTTTTTTTTTCCCCTGTACCTTTTTCTGTTCTCTAAAAATGCTGAAATTTTAATTTTTACATTCAAAAATTCTTTTTTATTGATGCTAATTTTTTTAATTCACCATAATAGAGTAAATAAAATATTTGTGTTGCTACTGCTGTCAATTTTTTATATAACTAAACAACAAAAATACAATTTTTAAGTTGAAATATTTTTAATTCCAATTTGCACAATTAGTCTATTATTTGCATTACACAAAAAAAGATGTATTTATTAGCCATATAGTGAAAGGAAAGGAAACAAATTCAGATTTTTTCCTACTGCATATTTTGGCCTTTTTAATTCTATCTGTTTTTAATTTGTTGCCATAATAACATTGCATTGATTTAAAAGTCAAGATGTCGGTCAGTTAAAAAAGATAAAATGTTTATTATCTTCTTGAATGTTAAATAAAAACAATTTCAACATTATTGTGTTAACCCCATTTTCGTGAAAATTTTCTTTGCATTCTTTATTAATATTCAATAATAAAATATTATTTCTCTTCAATATTATTAAAGCATTGTCGTCTTGCTAATTATTTATGCAATACCATTTTATAATAGCTCGTAGCCCCTTTTACAAAGAGATTTATAATATCTAAAAATTTTAAATTTCAATATAAATTTTGTTCCTTTTTCTTTAATTTATTCTGACATTTTCAAGTTCATATTAATTACTGAATAAGATTCTGATCAAGGGGTGGATTGTATATTATTATTAAATTGATACTGATTGGCTGACATTTAATTGGGTAAAAAAAATTTGAAAACTTATATGAAGTACTTCCAATCGTTAAGCTAGTCAAAGTTTTATAAACACAGTTACTTGAAATAAAAATTACACACAATGTGAAATTTTAACAAAAAAAAATGCACTTTATTTAACATACATTTGAATACAATGGAGTGTCCCACAAATTTTAATAATAGTTTAAAATACAAAATTTAAACAAACATTTATCCAAATTAGTACAGTTTGTGCACAACTTGTTTATCTCCAATTCATTTATCAAGCTGTAAAATAAAAATTGGAATCTTACAAAAGCAAATCTATTTAAGCGATAAAAGTTTTGAAGTGATATCCATTTATTCCCATATCATAAGCGATTGTTATAAGCGCATACGAATTGTAAGATGAAGGTGAGACACAATTTTGACTGCAGTTCTTCAATTGCTTAAGGGCAACGGGCGTACCTGTTACGGAGTTCCTTTGTGGTTTTAAGAACCACGATACCTCCACATCTTAAATTAGTTAATAAGTTAGCAAAAAAAGGTAGTTGCGTCAATTACAGAATATTAATAAATAAAAATAGCACAGTTAATAATTAGAAAAACATCTCTTGCTTGAGAACAATTAAAGCAAGAGATCAGAAAAGCTAAAGCTATAGGTACAATTAAGGGTCCGTTGTCGATGCCAAAAAAAGAATTAAAATAAAAGTTAAATAAAAAATTTAGGAATAAAAAAGAATAAACATAAGAATACAAAAACATAAATATACAATACAATCAATACGCAGCAGTTGTTTTGCTGTCTCGCCAACAGATGGCGCCATCAGTCTAGATGTTACAGACTTGGGAAAAACCCAGCCTAAGCTGGGAAAAAATACATTTTTATTTTCACAAATAAGTAAATACATGTATGGGTGAAAGAGAGCAGTTAAATTTAAAGAACACCGACGAATGAAAACCACATTTTATTAAAATGCCTCTCAAATTTTTACTTTTAAGCAAAAATGTATCAACACAAATATAAGTTTGTGATTAATATCAGGCAGGAATGTAGAATTACACATAACTTACTACTACATTAATCTGAACAGAAACACCGAAATAATGTCACAAAATAGGTGTTGCCCCTGCCCGGCAACTTCTAGTAGGGATTTGCAAGGTTGATTTGACAGTTAAAAAGCATAATTCCTATATTATAATAATAATGAAAAACTAATCGTAGCAATAGCAAAAATTCTAATGTGAATATTTAAATGAAAAATTCTTTATAAAAAGTATCTTAGTTTATTTAGAAATTTGAATGAAATATATTATACACAAAAAATTATAAGATACACGACTTTATCAAACTAATTTTGTTAAACTTAAATACATTTCTCAGTACTGCAGGGATTTTAACAATGGTTGAAATTTTCACTGAGCTCTTGTTTAGGCATAAAACACATTTATTTTCCTTCGATATAAATATGTTACATTTTTGTTTCAGTAAATAATGTATTTGCTTTTAAAACAATATGATGTTGTGACAATTAATTACAAAGAAATCAATCATTCCCTTGACAAAATTTATAAGTATGCCTTAAAAAATAGTGTTACATCAAAGTAAACTTATTTTTCAAAGGCATCATCATTTTTCTACAGTTATCTGATTTTTAATTTACAAAAAAATTCAATAGACAACTTACATATAATGTCATCATGTACTTTTGCATTCAATCAATGCTAATATGTCAAAAACAAGGCAGAATAAAACAAAAATATAGCATTTTAAAACAAGTCATTTTTTAATAATTTGAAGGAAAAAGAAACCAAGATTATAATTCATTGGAATTACCACAATAAAAAAGCTCTTTTTAAAAACTTTTGTGTGATTTTTATATGAAAGAACATGATGAAAATTTTCAGAATATTCATGACTTCAATTAATATACCGATTGGAGAAAACAGAATGCACATTGTAGCAACAATTTTGTCACCACAGTTTGCTTATTTCTGCTAAAGATTTTCTTTTAAATAAATCTCATTTCACATTACATTTCTGACAAAGGAAAAGTTATTTTAAAATTCTAATTATAAACTGAAAAATCAGGTGTAGTTAACCGAAAAAAAAACATTTACATTGTCCAAATACATTTTATGTCAGAATCAGTGCATTTCATTTTGAAGATCGGCATTTTTATTAAATAAGTTTCATTTATTATAGATAAAACAATTTTAGTTTCAACCTAACTACAAAATAGCAATGAAATAAAGGAAACATTCAGTACATTAATTTAATTACAACAATTTGCAGCTGTACAAGGTTTTAAAATACAACAAAATTTCTTTTATAATTACACTGCAGATAATGACAAATTACATTACAATTGATAGAATAAATTGAAAAATCTGGGTTAGTGAAATGCATTTACTGTCATGTAAAATTTTATTTGATTTTGATGCTTTTAACATTTTTAAAAGGCAGTAACATCTCTTCTATTTATCATCAAGTTAATAAATATTTTATTTCAAAATTTATTAATGAAATTTTACAAACCAAAGTATTTCGTTTTAATTTGATGAATGGGGACAAATCCTACAGTAATTTATTATATATATTTAATTTTATAAAAGACACCATTAGTTAAATTTAAAAACAAAAAAGAATTAAGAAATACATAATTTTTTAGAAGATAATCAAGCAATTCAGATTAATGTATAAACATATATTTCAGGAGGATATGTAACAATTATTGCATAAAAATGAATTGAATTAATGTTACTGCATTTATTATTTACTGTATTTCAACAAAGAATTTTTATTATTGTCAGAAAATATTCATAAAATTACTCTTCATAAAGTTTAAAAAATTAGGAAGAATTTTTAAAAGATTCCAACCATATTAATCATCATTATATTCTAGCAAAATCTTTTCATTTTTTAGGAAATATTCTGTCACAGTAAATAAAATTCATACATCGGAGGGAGAAGAAAGAAATTATTGTAATAACCACCTGTAACTAACACATTACTACCATTATATTAAATAGAGAAACATATAAATATGCATAGGAATTTTTCCCGTGAAAAAAAAAAAAAAAAAGCATCACTTCATCGATATAATAATATGAGACTTTTTTGTTTAAGCAGTAGATTTGTACAAATTGTTCAACTGCATATCTTTTGCAAATGTTTCTTTTTAAAACAATTACTCATCGATTTAAAGAACACCGACGAATAAAAACCACATTTTATTAAAATGCCTCTCAAACTTTTACTTTTAAGCAAAAATTGTAACAACACAAATTTCAGTTTGTGATTAATATCAGGCTGGAATGCAGAATTACACATAACTTACTACTACAATAATCTGAACAGAAACACCGAAAAAATGTCACAAAAAAGGTGCCCGTTGCCGGGCAACTTCTAGTAGCGATTTGCAAGGTTGATTTGACAGTTAAAAGCACGAATTCCTATATTATAATAATCATGAAAAACTAATTGCAGCAATAGCAAAAATTCCTAATGTGAATATTTAAATGAAAAATTCTTTATAAAAGCATCTTATTTTATTTAGAAATTTGAATGAAATATATTATACACAAAAAATTATAAGATACACGACTTTATCAAACTAATTTTGTTAAACATAAATATATTTGCTAGTTCTGCAAAGATTTTAACAATGGTTGAAATTTTCACTGAGCTCTCTTGTTTAGGCATAAAACACATTTATTTTCCTTCGATATAAGTATGTTACATTTTTGTTTCAGTAAAATAATATATTTACTTTTAAAACAATATGTTGTTGTGACAATTAATTACAAAATAATCAATCATTCCCTTGACAAAATTTATAAGTATGCCTTAAAAATAGTGTTACATCAAAGTAAACTTATTTTTCAAAGGCATCATCATTTTTCTACAGTTATCTGATTTTTAATTTACAAAAAAATTCAATAGACAACTTACATATAATGTCATCATGTACTTTTGCATTCAATCACTTTCACAGTATGTCAAAACACAAGGCAGAATCTAGAACAAAAAATAGCATCAGAAAACAAGTCAATAATTTGAAGGAAAAAAAAACAAGATTATAATTCATTGGAATTACCACAATAAAAGAAGCTCTTTTAAAAACTTTTGTGAGATTTTTATATGAAAGAATATGATGAAAATTTTTCAGAATATTCATGACTTCAATTAATATACCGACTGGAGAAAACAGAATGCACATTGTAGCAAAATTTTGTCACCATTGTTTGCTTATTTCTGCTAAAGATTTTCATTTAAATAAATCTCATTTCACATTACATTTCTGACAAGGTTAATTTATTTTAAAATTCTAATTATAAACTGAAAAATCATTGTGTAGTTAACCGAAAAAAAACATTTACATTGTCCAAATACATTTTATGTCAAAATCAGTGCATTTCATTTTGAAAATCGGCATTTTTATTAAATAAGTTTAATTTATTATAGATAAAACAATTTTAGTTTCAACCTACCTACAAAATAACAATGAAATAAAGAAACATTCAGTACATTAATTTAATTACTGACAATTTGCAGCTGCACAAGGTTTTAAAATACAACAAAATTTCTTTTACAATTACACTGCAGATAATGACAAATTACATTACAATTGATAGAATAAATTGAAAAATCTGGGTTAGTGAAATGCATTTACTGTCATGAAAAATTTTATTTGATTTTGATGCTTTTAACATTTTTAAAAGGCAGTAACATCTCTTCTATTTATCATCAAGTTAATAAATATTTTATTTCAAAATTTATTAATGAAATTTTACAAACCAAAGTATTCCGTTTTAATTTGATGAATGGGGACAAATCCTACAGTAATTTATTATATATATTTAATTTTATAAAAGATACCCATTAGTTAAATTTAAAAAGAAAAAAAGAAATAAGAAATACATAATTTTTTAGAAGATAATCAAACAATTCAGATTAATACATAAACATATATTTCAGGAGGATATGTAACAATTATTGCATAAAAATGAATTGAATTAATGTTACTGCATTTATTATTTACTGTATTTTAACAAAGAATTTTTATTATTGTCAGAAAATATTCATAAAATTACTCTTCAAAAGTTTAAAAAAATTGGTAAAAATTAGGAAGAATTTATAAAAGATTCCAACCATATTAATCATCATTATATTCTAGCAAAATCTTTTCATTTTTAGGAAATATTCTGTCACAGTAAATAAAATTCATACATCGGAGGGAGAAGAAAGAAATTATTGTAATAACCACCTGTCACTAACACATTACTACCATTAAATTAAATAGAGAAACATATAAATATGCATAGGAATTTTTCCCATGAAAAAAACAAAAAAGAAGCATCACTTCATCGAGATAATAATATGAGACTTTTTGTTTAAGCAGTAGATTTGTACAAATTGTTCAACTGCATATCTTTTGCAAATGTTTCTTTTTAAAACAATTACTCATTGATTTAAAGAAGACCGAAAGAATAAAAACCACATTTTATTAAAATGCCTCTCAAACTTTTACTTTTAAGCAAAAAATTGTATCAACACAAATTTCAGTTTGTGATTAATATCAGGCAGGAATGCAGAATTACACATAACTTACTACTACAACAATCTGAACAGAAACACCGAAAAAATGTTACAAAAGCTGCCACGATGTCGGGCAACTTCTAGTAGGGATTTCCAAGGTTAATTTTACAGTTAAAAGCAAAATTCCTATATTATAATAATCATGAAAAACTAATTGCAGCAATAGCAAAAATTCCTAAGGTGAATATTTAAATGAAAAATTCTTTATAAACGTGTGTTATTTTATTTAGAGATTTGAATAAAATATATTATACACAAAAATTATAAGATACACGACTTTATCAAAGGGATTTAAAATTTCTCTTAATTTAAAAAAAAATTATCTATTGAAATATATTTTTTCGTATGATTCATACCCTGTAATATGAAAAAAAGTTCATAAGCAAGCATAAAAAAATAAGCCATAAATCAATACATAGAAAAAAAAAACCCTTTTATTAAATGAATTAAATGTTTGTTTTTAAAAAAATTAAAAAATCTGCAGAGATATTTAATTAGAAAATTAAGTTAATTTTGAAAAACTTATTTATACAATTAATAATAAATTTATACATCTATTAATAATATACAACTATTAAATAAATTTTAGAAATAAATACATACTACTGTGTCCCAAAAAAATAAGACCAATTTTAAATTAAAAATTCCGGGACTTATGGAACTTCAATTTTATTTATTTTTTTTAAGTTGCTGGCACTGTTCTTGACATCTGTGTGAAAATCTGTTGTCAAAATATTCATTAGTGTTCAAGTTATTGGCTTTGTGACACGCTAAATCTGATTCTGATTTTTGAAATGTCTGGATTAACTGGTGATTTTTGAAATGTCTGAATTAATTGAGCAAAAGAACTTGCATTAAATTTTGCTTAATTAAATGCATAGAATGTTGCAGAAGGCATTTAGTGAGCATTCCTATATTGGAAAGAAATATTTAGAAGTGATATAAACAGTTCAAAGAAGGCAGCGAAACGCCTTGAAGACAAAGAGCCTTCTGGTCGACCATCATATCAACCGACAAAGCTCACGTCCAAATATTTAAAGATTTGTTGTTTTTGCAAACCATTAATTTACAATTACAGACCCTGCTGATGATGTTGGAATTTTAAAAGGATCGGTCAATTCCATTTTGGGCCTCAAAAAAAAGATCTCGATTGGTACTAAAAACATTGAATACTCCAGCTCACGCTGCATTGATTCTTCAACATTTTTTTTTAAAAATGAAACCCATATAGTTCCAAAACCGTATTAACACTGTGCAACTTTTGGCTATTCCCTAAACTCAAAATATAACTCCGTGGACACTGTTTTAAGTTGACAGAAGAGATTCAACCTGAATCGCCGCAAGCTTTGAAGGTCAACCCTGTCGATGACTTTTTAGCATGAATTAAGGATTGGAAAAAAAGTTGCCATAAGTGCATTGTGTCGGGAGGGGATTACTCATGAAAATAATTTGGAAGAATAAATAAATAGTTTTTTTTAAAAAAAAAATAATAATTTGTCTTACTTTTTGGGCACAGTAGCATGCATGCAGGCACTCGTATAATTTTCTAGAATTGTGTAATTCTGTGCATAATTACAAGCAAAAGTAAGAAAAAATTAAAAATTTCAAATGATTTTAAGATGAAAAGATCTCCACTATATTTGCAATAAGAAATTTCTATTGATAGAGATTAGAAAATATTGTTACCGTACACTATACACATTCATAAAAAAGTGTCTGCTTCCCATTAACTTTTAAAAATAATTTAGAAATGTTTTTCATGCTAACATTAAATTATTTGCTTTTCTTAAAAATCAAAAATGTCAATCATTAGAAAGGAACAAAAATTACAGTATAATTCAAATTTATTCAGAATAATTGCATTTAAGTCATTACTTCAAAAGTAAGCAATTTTTTATCAGAAAAGCATTTTAAAATAACTTACGATACATAGAATTCTGTTAAAATAAAATTTTACAGATAATTTATTTTAAAGTTACAATCTTGTTAAAATTAAAATTACTTACACAAAAATCATCTGTTCTTTTGCACAGAATAGTGGTTTCTTTGAAGGATAAATTTCTATACATCACAAGTAAAACTAGAATAAAACATTAAAAATAAGCATCAAGTCAAATATCATAGAATAAATTGCTGTAATTTATACTTTCCAATATGCAATAAACGGTAAACATATCTTACCACTCAATACAATCATTTTTAATTCCTTGTTTTTTGTCCTTCACCAAGTTGTGGAATTTTAAAAAACATCCATTAGGACCCTTTTCTTTTTTTTTTTTTTTTTTTCAAGGAAATCATTACATGAACTTGATAAGGTTTTATATGTTTTCTAATAGATTACTTTTTAATTTAAAGAGTAATATTCTACTCCAATTTTTTTACATTATTAAGTTTATCAAAGAAAAAAATATTATCTAATAATTTATAACAAGCTTTGTTTAGAATTTTATTGTATATTATACCTATAAAACACCATTTACTGATAACTAGAATTATGTTGTCTGGTTTATAAAATCATTATCACATTTTTGTGATTGTATAAAAATTTAGAAAAAAGATTTATGAAGGGTTTTGTTTGTTATTAAACAAATGGCTTTTTAAATGCTTAATTTGTGTTCACATGTTTACTATATGTGGAAGTATTATTTTAATATTCCAGTTTGTGTATTTGTAATGAAAAACTATCAAATAATTTTTTTTGTAATAAGTAATATTCTTTATAAATTGTGAATACATAACATAATTAAAATAATGCAAGATTTAATTCCACTTTTAAAATAAAAACAATGATAAAAAATAAATTTTTTTCTACTTAAATAAAATGGGTGAATTTTAAATTTATTTTTCTTTGAGATATTAATAGAAAGGAAATTAAGCTAATTAATAGTAATAGATACTTTAAAGCTTTTAAAGATAAAATTAAAATAAAAAGTGTCATTTTGAATTTTATATCTAAAGCTTTAAAATTCAAAACAAATAAATACATGATATAAATATAATTTGAACGTATAAATACAAGAATAACATTTAATTTTAAAAATTCCACAAAAAATTTTGTTATTTTTAATGTATTAAAGTAATTACAATTGAAAATTTTTTGAAATGCAAAAATCTTTAAGATAAATATGAGTATTTAAAATGTGTTTACAAAATGTTAGGTTTTAATAAAATATATGGAAATTTCCTTCCGAGGTGTAGTTTTTTTTTTTTTTTTTTTCTCGCTAATTTTTATTGACAGTCCGAGACAAGTTACAGTTGAACATTTTTTTTTTACTGCACATTAAGAAGTCGGTACAGTAATTAAATAAAAATACACAAATAAGAGATGATAATTTTTTCCTTAAAATGTAGGTGATACCGACAATACTACTTTTGAAATAAATTTTCAGTAGTGGAAACTAAAATAGATGGCATGCAACCGACATACGTCATGCATTAAACAAAACAAAAAAGGGCTACGCTACGATAAATTTACACGATATACAGTAAGATAAAGTAATTAATTAATAAAGATGTTTTTAGAATTAATTACTCTTGCTGGATATGTAAATGAAAGAAATAAAAACGATACAAACTTGATTTGACTTGCAACTTCGAGATTCATGTTTGCAGATACTCTTTATCTCAATTTATACAAATGCTCTTAAAAAATAAGAGACAAAAAAAATTGAACATTTATAATGTATATACTATAAAACTCGAAATTCTGGACTCCATGATGACAATGATTCAAAGAAACTCACTAAGACATGTACAAAACACCATAACAAAGACTTTTACTCCACCAGATTAATCACAACACAAAAGTAAACTGAAACTTAAAACTTGTTGCCACTGTGGTATTTGTAGTTAAATCCCTTGGGATACTAATCTCAAAGGATCGGCTTTACCTCTTAATCTCAAAATTCGAATATATCTCTCTTATCTTCGTCCAGTATTAGCTTATGCAAGCCCAGTTTGGGGTTCTGTTGCACGTAAAAATTTTGAAATTATTCAAAGGCTTGAGAACAAAACTCTCAGAATGTTAACGAATTCACCCTGGTACTTTCGTAATGACGATATTAGACGAGCTGTCTTGATTCCAAGTTTAAGACAATTTGTTCACAAAATTTCTACTAAATTCTATAATGATATGCGAAACATCCATAACCCTGTAATAAATATTCTACAAAATTACGATTATGATATTTCTTCCCGCAAACATAGCAAAAGACCTCGCACTGTTCTAAATATTTTTAAATTAATTCCTTACAACTGCCTAGATAAAAAAAAAAAGTTCGCTTTTCTCCTAAGCTATTTTTCTCCTAATTTGACCTTTTCTCATTCTGTTTTATTACATGCAACTGGTTTCATCAACATCTACATTTTGAAATTTTTGTTATTTTTCATTTTATAGTTTTATTCAATAAATAATTCTTTTTAAAAAAAAAGGGCATTTAATTATCTATTTTGCTTATTAACTCAAAGGGCATGACACCACCGTTATGTTTCAACATTTTGCATGCAATGAAGGAGCTAGTGGCCGCTACGCGGCAAGGATCTCCGTAATAATCTACAATAAGAATAGTCTCAAAGGAGTTTAATCACCAGGAATTGCAGGTTTAGTAAAATTGAGAGAACATGATTAATTTCCCAGAAGTTACTAATTAATCAGTAAATATGTAAACTGCAAAGATAAAAAATTTACAAAAATAACCAGGAATTAAAAAAGTAACAATGAAAAATAAAACACAAAAATTTCCAAATTAAATTACAATTTTGCGACGTCTTTTTATATTACAATTAGGAGCGTAGTGATCTTTATCCTGAATTACAGTACTCTCGTGATTATTAAGGCTGTTAAAAAATTTATGAAAAATGTATTTAATGAAATAAGTTGTGAAAGATTAGAAGTTGTGCAGTTCCACATTTTTCATGTACCACTAAGCTTGTAATTTGTCTGCTGGTAATGATTTGGAGGGCATCAAGTATTTTTAAATTAAAGTCAACGTTGAATTGCCAAAAAAGGCAAGCAGAAGTGATAACATGCCTAAGTACTGTTGTTGCATAAAATAAACTTGTTTTAATTATTCATTGAAGACGACGATTAATGAGAGAATGTTTTACGAAGACAATTACGGTATTTTGTTTCTTGTAAGCTATGTGCTTTTGCCATTTAAAAGTTATTTTTTAAATAATTCCTAAATATTTGGTGCTGTTATATTTATAAAAATTTACTAAAAGGAAACTTAATTTGTGTTTTGAAATTTTTTTTAAAAATAATCGATTAAAATTAAACCCAAAAATTTATACAAGTCATTTTCAAAATAACAGAGAATTATTCACCCCCATTTTTCCATTGGGAAATATAGTGCATTTCCGTTCCCAGAGGAAAGAAATGTATATTCTTTAACAAGTGCATAATAACAACCGATCACTCAAATCTGACAACAGATAATCAGTGTCAGGAGTAATGAGACATCATGAAATTAGCGATTGTCTGTTCGACCTTCTAAGTCGAAACAATTACAGATAGGATATAGACTACATCATGAGTTGCTGCATCGTGATTGGTGATAGACCATGGGCTAAGGAAGTGCCCACTTCAATGAGAAGCGAGGAAAGAAGATAGATTTTGTACCCCTTGACGGATTTTCTTAAAGGGAGGTTTTGGAGGAGGAGGGAGAGTGGGCGGCGACGAATCCACAAGAAGAGTTGTTTTTCTCTTTTTTTCTGTAAAGTGATGAACTGGCCGGTAATCTGCAGCATAGCGGGTGCATTAGATTTGTCGCACATTCGAGAACTCTGAAATCTCCGACGTTGGAATGAACTGCATTTGGGAATCAAATTTATACCTTTAATTTTCTTTCTTTGTAAATAGTAAAATAACCCAGAGTTCTGTATATATCTATCTATATATATATATAAGGATTGTAAATAAAAATTAAAGTGTTCTCATGAACCTGAAAGTGGCCCTTTTCTTGAAGTCATTATAGGTCTAGTATAGGCCGAGACATTAGAGAGACTAAAAAAGAATTAAAGATAATATTTTTCTAGGCTCCGGTTTGAAATTTTTCTTCATAATCTAAATAACGATTGATTAATTTAAATTAATAAACAATCAACTATTTGTTATAAAAGATCAGGCGATGCCAGATTTTAAACATTGGAATTCATTGGCAACTTCGTTTATTTACAACACGTTGATGACAAAAATATATAAGGTCTTTCTGTAATTTGTATATTGGTACGTATACAATTCAACTACTGATTGCGTGGAAAGTAAAAAAACTATTTTAAAAACGGAAACGGAAGTATCGACTATTGTTAGTGGAACTAGTCAGATACACGCAGCACAAAGCATTTTTTTCTAAAAAAAAAAAAAAAAGTTTTTTACATTTTGTTGAATTTTCTTATCTAATTTTTCTTTTGATGTTATTTAATTTAAAATACATAATTTTATATCTAAAACTTCAACTTCAATTCAACTTCCTGGTTTATAATAATTTAGACATAATTTAACAACATGTATGAAAAAAAAAAAAAAAAAAAAAAAAAAACCGTACAAATAAACAAATTGGTATAGAAATAAAAAATTGTTCTAATTATATAAAATGTCCTTATTTTCGACTTTGTCGAAATGTAAGTTAGATATTAGAGAAAGCATTTGACTGAAGAATTTTAAAATTAAATTAATTAATGTGATTTTAAAAAGCAATGTTTAAAATGTAATTTATCTTTTTCCTTTCAAGTGAGGAATTATTCAGAATCAGTTTCCGAGTTCAGAATTAACAGAAAAAAAAAAAAAAAATGAATCGCACAATTTTCCTACTATGTTATCTTTATTCCAGTATTCCTTTTTCTAAATTAATTGAAGGTTTACAGTGAATTTTTCAATTTTCCTGCAATGTTATGTTTATGGCTTCTGATATGATCAACAAATTCGATAATGCAGTATCTTCTATAGTATTGTGGCCATGAACATAAATTTTTAATTCAGGTCACACATATTCAATTGCATTCCTGTCATAGTGATACGAGGAGAAACTCAAAACAAAATGTTAATGTTCTTCAATTATAGCATCAAAATTGTACAATTTAAGTTTCAGTGTATTTTGTTTCATTAAATCTTACAATACTAATTTCTTAGTGAGGAGCAAAATAAATTTTATTTCTTAAAAGCCAATCCATTATTACTTTTCATTCTGAAAAATTCTGTGGTTTATTTAATTGTACTGATTGATATGGTATATTATCAATAATGATTTATTTTGTGTCCATTTTTCTGAAATAGTTCAAATTATTTAGCCGACGTAGTCCACAATCGATACACTATATTTATATGACTAATTAGTATTGGGTTGAAAACTCATTTAACCACCCGTACATAACAACAATAACACGATGAGAAAAATTTGCAGTTTCAATAACTCCGAAAATTTCAAATGTTTTAAAATTTTTATCCAATTTTGAAATTGTTATCATTTTATGCTTCATCTATGTAAGCAAATTGTCTGTGTTTTTTTCTCTCCATTTGTTGAAGCTCCTTAACGTTATACTTGCTAAAAGTTTATCGGAATGTCCCATCAGAAATCTTTGTTTTTGTTTTGAGTATTTATACACATAAATCAATTTCTCAGGGAGAATTTTTCTCAGTGTCTCTTTTCGCATAGGAAACTTTACATTTTTTTTTTTTTTTACATTTCTCTCAATATAGGAAGTAATTTAGAAATTAATGGAACTTTTATTCCTTTTACATAAAAATATTAATCTGTTTCTCGTAATACATTAATATCAATGATTTTTTTTTTTTTTATTATTATAGCGGAGAAACAAATTTAGAATTTTCTTTATTATCTGCTTGATTTCGAATATTATATGCACTACATCAGGGGTCTCCAAACTACGGCCCGCGACAGTGAATAGCTTATTGCTGCTGTAATAGGTTGGATAAAAAAAACACAGAATGATAATAACTCGGTTTTATTTAATTGCTAGGTAAAGCATAATACGAAGAAAATTTAACTTAAGCATAACAACTAACAAATAATTGAAATGAATCCCACTAACATTATAAACTAGTGAACACCCCGCGGTTACCCTCGGTAGTTATGTTGGGGTAAAGAATATCGCATATGCATGAATATCGATGTTTGGGATGCATATATTCTGAATCAAACATATGATTTTTAGCCTCAGGAACGGAAATCCCTCAGGAACGGAAAAAGCTAAATTAACGTGAATGAAACAGCGGGGTATCCACTTGTAAAAAATACTAATGAGATTTATGTAATTGTGATTTTTCACTGACAATAGTTTGTAGTTGTGGATCAATTTTACTTGTACCAAATATTAAAAGAGATTTAAGACGCTCATCGGTTAACTTAGATCTGTAAACTTTCTTTGTGTACTTCATTTTAGACAATGTTTTCTCACACAAGTAAGAAGATTAATTAATGAGTTTTTAATTTTTCTGCATTATAGATAATAACAGGAAAATTAAAACGGTTTTGGCCCTTGGTACTTACTGGGTAAACAGTATGGCCCTAAGGCTGGAAAGTTTGGAGACCCCTGCACTAGATAAAGAAATTCCAGTCAGCTTGCTAATTGGTTTTGTGAGCTAAGTAAATGCAAAATTATATCATACTTTGAACATTTTAAATTATCTCGAAACAATTTACTTTTTAGAAGCTTCAGGCATTTCATACCTTTTAAAAATATATAACATATATACAATTATAAGTTATGAATTCAGAAGATAATTTTGATAGGTATAAATAAGTGTAAACAAAACGCAAAAATGTTCATTATAATTCACAAAATTTTTCCACTTAATGAGAACTTTAATAATTAATGAATATTCATTCTTAAAGGTTTATGAATATTCGATGAATGACAGAATTCGATTATAAATATTCGAAGTTTTCTTATGAATATTCGATGAATTAGCCTATTTTCTGAAAAGTTTAGTAAAACTATTTATTAATAGAATTACCTGGGTTTTGCATGATTTAAATTTACTTAGCAAATATCAAATCGTATTCATTGTGCAAAAAAGTACCGAGGATGCTCTATAAGAGTTTGAAGTACATCGTGAATAAAGAAAAAAATCTTCAGATCGTTTTTAATTTTTCTGGATGTTTACCATACATAATCAAAAGGAGCTTTTGACTATGCATGGTGGCTCAATATTCTAAACCTATTGAAAGAAATAAGACGTAGTGGAAACATTTCCTCACTAATAGACAACTTCTTGAAAAATAGAACAGCTGTAATCCATTTGGGTTTTGCTTAGAAAAAGTGTCACCTTCAGAGGATATTCTGAAAGTTTTGTTTCTAGCCCTATCTTTTTAAATTTAATTAATGATCTGCTAACGAAACTTGCTAGCTTCAGTTCTTACGAAACTTGCTAGCTTCAGTTCTTACGAAACTATTGCTTTTCTGACGACTTACTTTTGTATTTTCAACTACTACAATTTAATCACTTTACAGATGATAGAGAAATTTTAAATTTTGCTTCCGACTGGTAAAAAATTTCAAGCTAAAGCTAGCTGCTCATTATTTATTATTTCTCAATGGTTTACCGCTTTTCGTGGGGAGGAAATTAAGTACATAGGTTTCCTCCTATCAAGCAAATTCTGCTGAAAAAATCATATATATTTAATGTGTATATATAAACATATATATAACTATTGAACTAAATATAGCTGTTTGTAAACTTTTTTTTTGTATTAAATAAAATGTAACTTCCATTATTTATAATCAAGTTATTGTTTGCATTTATTCGTGACCATACAAGAATATTTAACAGTGAAAGAAATGACTGGTTTCCCAAAATAGACCCCAAACGGGACAGTGAAATTTATTTTAATTTTCCAAAATCTTAATTTAAAAAGACACTTAATGTTGAAACCATTAATCTGTTGAATACATTGCATATAGAATCACCCGAAACCCCAATCACGACGAAGTGCTTTACCTCTATTCCTCAAGGGCTTAGCGTTCATTTTTTGCTTTTTATCGATTTCAGAATTATTCACTTTATGACTGGATATACCAATTTAAATCTTTTTTAAATAGACTTATCCTATATTCAACTGATTTTTAACTACCCTGTAGGTGCAGTTCAGAATAACGAACATACCCATTTTTAGCTGCTCTAGGCTATAACATCCTCAAAAAATTTTATGGAAAGAACTAACACTCCAAAATGTCAAATGGCCACCACATTTTCGTCAACTTGTTAATAAAAAGCCTGCTTTTACAGCCTTTTACTAAATTTGTAATTTCTTACTGTGATGCTTCTTAAATCTCTTCTCTCTCCGTTATATATATTATCTTTGCACATTATATAGTATTCATCATACATTGATCGTTATATACTACTCAAGAATTTTACACAATATTCTTTAATGATCTAATTATTAGATAGTAATAACCATCTCTAACGAAACAGCAAGAAAAGATGCGCCCACGATCTTATATACGGATTTGGCAGTCCAAATCTACACTTTTGTAAACCAAACTAAACTTTTTGAATTTCAGATTCACACATGTGAAAAATGGGATTTAATTTGTAAACATTTTTGTAGAGTAAAAACGTTTGAACAGTAAAAATATTTGCTTATAAAGACATGTAAGCATATGTCCGTCTGAACATCTATGATTACGTATGGATTTGAATTTATAAATATACGTGAGGGTATACATACAAGATGGTTATAATTAAAGTGTAGAGCAGGGGGTCTAAAATTTTTCTGCCATTATCTACAATTTCTAGACCAGTCGCCGAGTACGCGCTCTGAGCGAGCATACGCTTGATGACTACAAGCTATTGTCAGTGAAAAATCACAATTACACAAATCTCAACAGTATTTTTTTACAAGTGGATACCTCGTGGTTTCGTTCGCGTTAATTTAGCTTTTCCGTTCCTGAGGGATTTTCTGGATAAAAATCATATGTTCGATTCAGGATATATACATTCCAAACATCGATATACATACATATGCGATACTCTTTACCCCTACATAACTACCGAGGGTACCGCGAGGTGTTCACTAGTTTATAATGTTAGTGGGATTCATTTCAATTACTTGTTAGTTGTTATGCTAAAGTTAAATTTTCCACGTATTATGCTTGTCATTAAGATTTACCTAGCAAGTCAATAAAACCGAGTTATTATCATTCTGCGTTTTTTTATCCAACTTATTACAGCAACAATAAGCTATTCTCTGTCGCGGGCCGGATTGATGACACTGACGGGCCGGATTTGGCCCGCGGGCCGTAGTTTGAGACCCCTGGTATAGAGGATTACCTAGATTCTAATTCAGACCCCTCTAGAACCCGTTCTGCCAAGCGGATTTTGATGAAACTTGTTATATACGGTATATGGACCATAGAAAAAAGATGTCTGTAATAAAAAAAAAAAAAATAGTTCAAATTTTGAACACCAGGGGGCAATTTTCAAAAATTTCTTGCCCAAATTAGTCTAACTTAAAAAGAGAAATCATTTTTGGGCCTCTGTAATTGTTAATCATGCCCTTACAGAAGAAAGATCGAGCTTTATTGGTAAAACAATTTTATCAGAAAGGTAGCAATAGCTTCACTACACTTCGTGAATATCGTCGTTTAAAGGGATTGCGAAAGGGACTCATGTCGAAGAATGGTTTGAAGAAGATGTTTATGAAATTCGAAGAGACAGGGGACTTGCGTGTGCTGCCAGGAAGAGGGCGGAAACGAGTTGCGAATGAAACTATCGAAGAAGTAACTACTGCTGTGGTTGAGAGATCCTCCACTTCCAGCTTTTCTTCAGCAAGTGCTCGATCGGTGTCACGTGAGTTGGCGATTTCGTGGTTGACAGTACGAAAAATTCTGCGATCCATTTTAATATGGTATCCGTATAAGATCGACGCTGTGCAAATGCTGCAACCTCAAGACCACCAAACATGCTATGAATTTGCTTACCGATTTTTGTCGAGAATGGAAGCTGACGACGCATGGTCTTGGCAAATTCTATGGTCAGATGAGGAGCACTTTTCTTTAGATGGATAATCAAAATTGCTGCATATGAAGTGCTTCACCTCCTAATGTCTTGCACCAACAACCACTGCATTCTGATTACATGACAGCATGGTGTGGATTTACTGTTAATTTTATCCTCGGACTCGATCTCTTTTAATTTATATTCATTAGTTCAGTCATAAAGTTGACTGTTTTCACTCTGAAGTGATAAAATTTTAAAATATTATTCATAAAATGTAATAATGATAATTTTAAACATTCTTAACAGTACGTAAATATAAGCCTTTACGTTTCTCAGAAAAAACTAACAGAATAAAATTTATAATATATTCTATTCATCCTACCTTCTTAATATTCCATTTCATACATATCAAGGTCATAAATAAACTTTGCAAACCGGATCTCAAAGTTGCTGGCAAGATGCCAAATATTCATATACAAAACAAAAAAATTGAAGGAAATGAGGAAAAAGAAATAAAGTTACTATGCGAAGTACTAACTTTTTCATCTTTATAGTTATGAGTCATCAACAAGTTTCATTCAACATATTTCTAATTAGGCATTATGTGTATTTTGAGAAACGTTTCATGAAATTTAAACTACATACATTCATTTATTGTTTTACTTATATGAGTTGTAGCCGGATACTTCATCAATTTTGGCAGTTTCAGGCCACCAGTTGGGCTCCAATTTGTAGTGGTCCAGTACGGGGATTCTCTCGGACGGGAGGCTCATCGCCAACTAAACTTTCTACCGGGACGCCGCTAGGGGCCTCTTGCAGTGCGGTGGAACCACGGTAAGTGGAACCACGGTTACAACATGTAATATATAACGGTAAAATATGTCTTAGTTATTTATAAAAGAAAAAAAAAACATCTGCCTAAAGTAAAGAAAAGAAAGTTAGGCTTCATGACTATTTTTTTTTTTTATTCTAAAAAACTTTTTTTTTTTTTTCTTACTAATTTATAAACAAAAGTACAACGGAATTCTGACAGAACACATACACAATTGAATCGAACAGAAAGTTTTTTTTTTATTCTCTTATTAATTTATTAGTTCTCCTTATAAATATATTTTGGATATTCTAGAAGAGTGTTGTTTATTTTGCAAACGATTTTTCCATTTCCGTTTAGAACAAAAACTTATTCTTCTTTTAGTACCACCTGCGATTTCATTCTAGAAGGGTACGTTTAAAAAACATGGCGTCCTCAACAGAGACACCCAAAGCGTAAGTACTGAAAATTTATATATCTTTGCATGATTCTAGAAAAAAAGTTACTGTTAGATAATCCTGTTTAACGAAATGAGATAGTCTTTGAATGAATACAATAAAATATTTTATCAAACTTCCTCGAAAATGTTCTTTTCTTACAAAATCAAGAGAAATTAAATCTCTCAAATTAAATATAATACTTTTTAGTGCCTTCAATATATACTAAGTTATTATTATTTTTATTGGATATTTAAACGTTTTTATTATTTAATATTCGTTTAAATTATTATTATCATTTGTAAAATTATTGTTGTATTATTATTCTAATTGTTTTAATTAATGTTTACATTGAACTTGCCGTATCTTTTCTCCGCAATACTTTTTAAAACACAAGAATTGTGTCCTGTATGGAATGATAAGAACTGATAACAATTTATATGATTTCAAAAATAATAAGGGTAAGTTATAGACATAGCTTTTAATAACAAGGTAAAAGTAGTCCTATAATAATGTTGCTGTTGTGTCCCTCATGGAAGGAGGGGTGCAGCTTCCGTTCTGATGGAACATCTGTAAGTAGAAGTCTGACATCCGTAACGCTCTTACAGTCATAGGAGACCGGGACCTACGGTTTAAAGTGGATTCCGAACCATTACAACCATCCATCGCACCGCAGGGATTCGAACCCGAACCTGGGCCACCGAGCGCCAGACACTCGGCCATTCAGGCCCAACAATAATGTTACATTCACTATTAAGAGTCTAAAATGTGAACGCCAATAAATTTTTAATTTTTGTTTTATTCAAAAGATCTTGAAATAGAAAAACGTTTTTTTTTTTTTTTTTTTTTTTTTTTTTTTTGTATTTTTGAAAACTTGCATACAAGTAATTTTCAATGTGTAATCTCACTTCGAGGGCCCCCACACTGGGAGCCAGATTGTAGTGTTGTGGGATAAGCCACTGGATTGTAACTGGGTGTGGTTGGGTTGAGACTTGGAACACAGGTTTGAGAACACACAGCTTTATTTGCACAAATACCACACACGTACAAGTAGAGACAGTATTTATCAAGACAATATTTATCACATTTAAAGACAGATATGTATAGATTCGTGGAATGATTCCACTTCTAAACCTAAAATAACGATATTCAGGTACGTGTTGGACGAGAGAAATATATTTCATCTCGGGATGAGAGATTACAACCTACACGATTCTCAACAGAAGCGCATGATTGCGCTGTACTAAACGTTTCTCAGCGGCTGCACCGGTTGTCCCGTACTTCCTCTCGAGCGAGAGTCTCGAGGCCTACTGACCATTTCTTCAGAACGCCACATGGGGCTCTCTTGCAGTGCATAGGAGGAAGCACAGATACAAATATAGTTATTAATAGATGAACATATTTAACGAAATAAGATAACATTCGAATAAATAGAATGAAGCAAACTTTATCAGATTTCATCGAATATACTCTTTTCTTGCTAAATTTTTAAAAAAATCTCACAAATCGAATATAATACTTTTAATTGCCTACAATATATATTGTATTACCATTAGTTTAATTAGATTTGTTCGTTTAGTAATCTTTTAAATCATTATTTATTTGTATTAATTATTATTTACATTCAATTTGTTGTTTCTTACAGTTCTGATGAGTACATTGTTTCAAAACTAGTACTCCGTCGTGTGACAAAGGAAAACAATATTGAAGTTTCTATTGACAATGATGGTAGGTATCACAATAATACAAGTAACTAATAATAACTATTGTATCTGGAAATATTGTAATTGCTTTTAATCATATTTTGCCTTAATTTATTTAAAATACCTTATAAATATTTGTGGTACCTTAACACAATTCAACATAGATATTTAAAAAAAAAAAGAGTATTAAAAAGTAGCATTAAAAAAGTATTTAACAAGTATTTAAAAAGTAGTTACAGGTAAAATCATACAATTATTATGAAAACATAATGCTATGTACAAGTTAGCTTATTTGGTCCATTTCATTTTTCAAGATATTATTTATAGATACTTGATTATACTATCTTTTATCAAGTATGTCCAGAATTGCTTTTAAATAATATTCAATATTATAATCTTTTCAACAATGTTGAAATTTCTTCTAATTTGAAATTGCAGCGAGATTAGATCTTTGAGGAGGCTATTGAAATTATTCAGTTGCTTTTCACTAGGCCGATAAGGAATTTCTTATTTTGTGCTTCTTGTACATACAGGGTGAAAATGAAAAGCTCGTTTGGAGAAAAAAATATCTGAATTTATATAAAATAATATTAACAATGAATTTATATAATTATATATGAATTTTGAAAAATATCTGAATTTTTTTTTTTTTCAATTGGAAATATACAAAAATAAATCCAAATAAATGACAGCAGTAATGATTGTCTCATTAACAAGTAATATAAAAAAAAATTTTTTTAAGTCAATTCCTACTTTTTTTCACTATATTGCAGAAAGTCCTTTATAAATAATTTTCATTCATTTTTTTTAATTTATCTGGTGTCATCTATTTGTAAATATATGCAACTAAAATCTAAAAAAAAAAAAACTATAATTAATTAATTAAATTTATTTACTGAATTAATATTTGAAAAAACTGTATTAACATCAAGTGCCATTCACTACAAGTTAAAAAAAAAAAAATTGCATTTGAACTTGCGTAGATGAATAAAAAGTATTTTATTAACGATTGAAAATTTGAACAAGATATATATAGGGAGAGTGTGAACTAATAGAAAGAATTGAAAAAAAGGACACAAGATCAATTGTAGAACTATTCATGTTATACCATCTCTTTTAACTTCTCCTTCATATACAAAAAATTTAATTCTTAAAACAACATTTTGATGCAAGAATCATTTAAATATGTAAATAAATTATTTCAGATAAAAAATTTTAAAATATTCATTTTTTTTTTTTCATTGATCATGTAAAAGAATTTACTCACAGAATTACTACTACACTGGTTTTAAAAATGAATGTTTAAAATTTTTCTGAAATTTTTACTAAATCATTTAATTTTTATGTCAATATCTAATAAAAGTTAAGGACATTATTGTTCATTGCTACTTTTAGTATCTTTAAACTGAGTATAAATTAAGCTCTTTTAAGTATTAGCATTTTAAACATTAAGCAATAGCTTTTAAGCATTGAACTGAATGCATTTAAAATGAATATTTAAAAATTAAATAAAATGAGTTATTTTGGTAATTAATGAATATTTAATTAGAAAGCATTTTGAAACTTTAAATCATTAAGTATTTTCAAGTATTTTTCTAGCAAAGTTAACCTTCTTTTTAGTATTAAGCATTTAAGTACTTTTTGTTAAAAAAACAATTGCAAAGTTTGATTTTAAAACTTGAAAACATTTCACCCATTATGATAATATTATAACGTTTTTTTTTTTTATAAATATTTTTAGAATTCTTCCTTACAAGTCATCCTTTAGATTTGCAAACTATTCCCATATTTTCATATGACGAAAACTCCCAGATGACAACTATTGAGAGCTTACGCGTGCAGCGGACAAGTGTGTAAGTTGTGAAAAAGCAATTTGTATACTTATTGCAGGATTTTAAAAATAATAAAAGACCTTACAGACATTCAATAAACAAATAAAGTACTCCTACAATAATGTTATATTCACTATTAAGAAGATGAAATGTGAACGTGCATAAATTTTTAATTTTTGTTTTATTTAACATACTTTTGAAATTCAAAAACACTCTAGGTACTTTCGGTATCTTGCAAGAATATATTTAAAAATATCTGTAAACTAAATTCGGATATCTTAAAACTGATTTAGCAATCTACATTAAAAAAAAACCTACTATAGAGATCTGTAGTAGCGTTTATCAATTCCCATTTTAATTTATTTTATTGTGTTGTTTCCGCAATCTTTGACGTTTAAATATTAATTAATTGCTACGATGTGCATCTTAATCTAGAACAGGGGTCACCAAACTACGGCCCGCGGATAGAATTTCAATTCGCCGGTCCGAGGCAAATTAAAAGAAATATATATTTATACATTTATATCCATCTCCTTTTCTACTTTGATTAAATATTATTTTTTTTCTTCCTTTTTCAAAGAACTGATGATCTTGTTACTTTCTCTATTTTTGTTCTACAAAAACCTAAATCGACGGAAATAGCAAGCACAGACAGCTTTCAATCGGAAAGGATTTGCAAGTTGAATGAATTGAGTTACATTCTAACAATCATCTCAAGCAGTTGTTTCTAAATATGCCAAAGTTACAGTTTTACAAATCATTATCGAAAGTAGGTTTCCCAAATTCAATATCTCACGGCCAGAAAATCAGTGCTGTGTTTGCTTCATCTGATATATGTGAACAAGTGTTTTCAACTATGAACCTTAGAAATAATTATTTCAGAAGTAGACTGACAGATGAGCATTTGTGATTCCTTATAGTGAGGTTCTCACTTCGGACCTCACTATAAGGAACTTTAAAAATGAAATCTCGACTTCATTCATCTCATTAACATATTTAAATTGCAATACTTGTATATTGTTTTTAAAATTTTAGTAAAATTTTTCTTGGCCCGCCAAACTTTTTTTTTTTTCAATTTTTGGGCCGCGACCGAAAAGTTTGGAGACCCCTGATCTAGAACATGGCTATCTGACTTTTAATTTTTAATTGTTAATAGTTTTAAATTAATCTTTAATTTATTTTAAAATGCATTTAAAAAAATTTGCTCATTCTTTGTTTACCTTTTAAATTCTTAACTCAATAGTTTATTTTAATAGATATTACTGGATAAATTACTTTAAATTTTATTAATCTTGATTAATTGTTTTAAATTTAAATCTTTTAAACTTCTATTATTTTCAATTTTTAATATTAATAAAATATTTTTCTTTATTAACCTTTTAAAGATTTTAATTTAATTAATCTTAATAGCTCTGGTCAAACTATAAATTTTAAATACTTAAACTTATATTTTACTGCTAATATTTTTACAACATCAAAATAAAGAAGAAGAAAAAAAAAATACTTTTTCCCGACTTCGGTTGGGTTTTCGTTTTGTACCGGAGAAAAAATGATGGCGCCATTTGATGGAGAAATTGAAAACGAAGATGTTTTGTAGTTATTTGCTTCGACTGTTATATTTGCTTTCACTTTGGACTGTATTTTGTTATATTTTGTATTTTTCATCTTGTATTTTTTTTTTTTTTAAATTATTTTATTTTATTTTTATTTAGCTTAAAATTTTAAATTTTAACTTTAACTTTGATTTTTGGGCATTGCCAACGGTCTCCTAAATTGTACCGATAGCTTTAACGTTTTCGATCTCTTGCTTTAATTGTTCTCAAGCAAGAGACGTTTTTCTTAAATTTAATTGTTTCTCTTTTATATTTTTATTCATTAATTTAAACAACTACACTTTGTGGTAATGTTTTAACTAATTTAAGATTGGAGGTTTTCGTGGTTCTTAAAACCATACAGGAATTCCGTAACCGATACACCCGTTGCACGTAGCCTTGAAAGTTTCTTATTTGAATGTAGTTATTAATAGATTAACCTATTTAACGAAATAAGATAACGTTTGTTTAAATACAATAAATAAACCTTATAAGACTTCATAGAAAATATTTTTTTCTTACTTTATCAAAAATAAAATCTCACAAATTCAATCCTCTGGCGCTCTGTGCCACAGGTTTCGGGTTCGAGTCCCGGCGGTGCCATGGATGTTTGTAGTGGTTCGGAATCCACTTTAAGCCGTAGGTCCCGGTCTCCTATGACTGTAAGAGCGTCACGGAGCAGAAGCCAGACTTTTACCTACGGGTGCTCCATCAGAACAGAAGCTGCATCCCTCTTCCCTTCTTCCATGAGGGATACGACAACAACAACAAAAAACACAAATTCAATACAATATCTTTTATTGCTTTCAATGTATATTGATTTAATCCTAAGTTTAATTGGATTTTTTAAACATTTTTTTTTTCGTTTATTAATCCTTTAATTCATTATTTATTTGTGTTAACTTTTATTTACATTCAGTTTGTTGTTTCTTACAGTTCTGACCAGTACGTTGTTTCAAAACTAATATTCCGTCGTGTGAGAAAAGAAAATGCTGTTGAAGCGTCCTCTGACAGTGATGGTAAGTATCACAGTAATACAATTAGTAACTAATAATTATTATAATTATTTAGTAACTATTGTATCTGTAAATATTGTAGTAATTGATTATACTAATTATCTTTTGTTTGAATTTATTTAAAATGCCTTATAATTATTTTTGAAACTTTAACACAAGTAAAGTTTAAAAAAAAAGTAGTTGCAGGTAAAATCACACAATTATTATGAAAACATGTTATGAACACATCATCACTGGCGCAACAGCTTCATAGTGGGCCAAGGCCGTCTGCATACCGACAGATTTCGAAACATGAGATGTCTCCTTTTTACGGGGTAGGGTTGTCAGCCCTACACCCATGTTAGACTGGGACCTACAGTTTAAAGTGGATTCCGAATCACTATAAACATCCATGGCACCGCTGGGACGGTACCGAGCGCTAGCCACTCGACCATTCAGGCCCTATGTTTTGAACACGTTAGCTAATTTTCCTGTTCATTTCATTTTTCACGCCATATTCACCATTTAAATATATAAACCAATTTTTTTCAGATAAAGTTTTTTTTAATATTTATTTTTTTTTATTGATCATAATACTTGCGGTAATACTACTACACTGCTTTTAAAAAAAAAGATTTGTTAAAAATGTAATGAAATATTTAATGTTTCAATGTCCATATCTAATAAAATTAAAGTTATTATCATTCCTTACTTTTTTTTAATATTTTTAAATTTCATATGAATTTATGAATTTTATATGAATTTAAATTTTAATCATTAAACCAATCCATTTAAGCCTTTTTTAAATCTTTTTTATGTATTTAAATAAAATATTTAAAAATGGATTAAATTAAGTATTATGATATTAAACTAATATTTAATAAGCATTTACAATATATTTAGAGTATTAATACATTAAGCATTTTAACAATTTTTCAAGTATTTTAAAATAATTTTTCTAAGAAGGTCAGCATTTAGCATTTAGCATTTTTTTCTTGTTAACAAACCAATTGCATTTTTTTTTTTTTTATTAACAAACCAATTGCATAATTGGTTTTTAATACTTACACATATTTCACTTATTGTGGTAAGTATTTTACGGTTTTTTTTTTCGGTATATATCTTTAGAATCCACGCTTAGCACACCAGTATCTTCAGGTGACGAGTTTTCCTGTGATACAACTGATGAATCTAGCTCCAGTGGTAGTGCTGGACTATCAGCAGCGGTATCCAGTTACAGGCAGCCAAAAAAAAAGTAATATATATATATATTAATACCTTTATTTTTAATATTTCGAATTCTTAACAAGAATACAATTAAATTAATTGCATTGCAGATATCTGAAGCAACTGACACCAGAGCTTCTCAAAATTTAAGACCCTAAGGGTTGCCCATAAGTGGTTTCTTTACAAGATTTAAAACTACAGAAATTTTATTATAGCTAAAAAATTCCTGAAAGCTCGATCGATTCAAAACGGTGTCCCCGGAGTGGTCTTTTGAGTTTAGGGAATAGCCAGAAGGCTCACGGTGTGAATACGGGGGTTGTGGAACGATATGGGTCTCCTTTTTAGCAAAAAGTCACAAAAGAATCAATGCAGTATGAGCTGGCACATTCTGTATTTTCGATACCAATCGAGATTTGACGCGTTTGAGGCCCAAAATGGAATTGACCGACTCTTTTGAAATTCCAACATCATCAGCAAGGTATCTAATTGTAAATCCACGGTTAGTAAACATCAAATTTTTAAAATTTTGGACGTGAGCTTCGTCGGTTGAGGTTGATGGTCGACCAGAGGGCTCTTCGTCTTTAACGCGTTCTCTGCCTTCTTTTTTGAATTGTTTATACCACTTCTAAATATTTCTTTCCGATATGGGAATGCTCACTGAATGCCTTCTGCAACATTGTATAGGTTTCCGCAAACAAAATGTAATGCAAATTCTTTGCTCAATTAATTCAGACATTTCAAAAATCGCCGGAATTAGTTTCAGCGTCTCACAAAGCCAAGCGTAATTCAAATACTAATAAATACTTTGACATCAAATTTCACACAGATGTCAGGGACAGTGCCAGCAACCTAAAAAAGGGGAAAAAAATTGAAATTTCATAAGCCCCAATAATTTTAAATGGAAAATTTGTCTTACTTTTTGGACACAGTAGTATGACAAATAATTTTTGATTAAATTTCTTTGTGATTTAATGGTAGCAAATGTTTTATGTCGTATTCTTAATATATGCAGCTATGCACACCGCGGCGCAACAATAATATTTGCTTGGGAGAAAGGTGTTGCCAAAAGAAATAATTTAAGAAAAACTGCATTTTACAATAAGAACTTAAATTTTTTTTTTATTCTACCCTACATCATTACTTTTGGACAAATATCACAAAAATTATATTACATTAAAGTTGGTTGGAGCATAAATTTTATATTATTATGGGGTTTTTGTGGGGAGGGGGAGAGGTGTAATGAATAAATTGAAATTCTCGATGAAATTTAATTGAAAAAACATTAAATTCTGCTTCCTTTTTCGTTTATATAACGAAACTTTATACAGAATTTCACTTTTCACCCTCTTCCAACCTATTTTGTTAACAAAAAAAAAAAAAAAAAAAATCTTGTTAAAAAATATGTAATAAAATTTGCTAAATAATAGTTTCATAAATGTATTAAATGTTTGGCTCCCATTAATAAAGCTGACAATCATTTTGATATTGTTGTTGGAAATTTATAACCAGAATGATGGCATACATACAATTTTAATTAACGTTGAAAAAATTTTTAATCAATTCACATATGTAACTTGAAAATTTATATAAAACTCATACAGCATAAATCCAACACATACTGTACAAATTATATCAATTATATACATTATTCTACACATTACTAAAATATATTAACTTCATTTTGCATAAAATAAACTAACTTCATATTTATAAAGTTGTTTGGTTATAATTTTACATTGATGCAATACTGTTTGACATTTCTATTCGTTTTTCCGCTAGAGTCAGTTTAAATATTTCATCAAAATATTTAACACATTCGCATACTTTTAACTTAGAACACAAATGCTAATCTTACATTCAAAGCATGATATTTTTTTGGACTCAATAGGATCAGCTAGTATGAAATGTCGTATTGTCGGCTGGTTGATTTCTGATGAAAGAGAAGTCATGTTTTAAAACTAATAAAAAAGTTTCACGAAACTTCGTTAATATTTATTTAATTTCCAAATGTTGAGTAATTTGATTTTTATTACAGGTGCAGCATAAGCCCGCATCTGGTACCTCATCCTTCATTAATTCATCTGGAACGAAGCACTTATGTCGCATATGTGGCAGGTCTTTTTGTTAATATAGAATTTCTGAAAAGACATGTGGAGATTCATCCCAAAAACCTTCTTATAAATGTTCATTATGTGATAAGGCATTTTTTTTGCCCACCCAAAGGGAAGTCCACGAACGCGTACATACCGGAGAAAAGCCATTTAAATGCCAAATTTGCAAGAAACGCTTTTCAACTAGTTCTTACCTGTCAGTTCACAACAAGACACATTCTGGAGTCAAACCATATGAATGTAATGTTTGCGGGAAGGCGTTCATAACTAGTAGCAAGTTGACGCGACATAAGACAATCCACAGTCGTTAAAAACCTTTTTAATATAAATATCAACAATTTTTATTCAACCTTATTAAATTCTTTTTGTTCAGCATGACTCTAAAATTGCATTTAATAATATCTATATCTGATACATTAATTTAATTTATATGGAATAATAATACTTTAGTTTTAATTTCCGACAAAGTTTAGTCCGCTATTAGTCTCTAACAAACATTCATCTTGATACTGAAACATGCATGTATAGGTTTTTATTAGCACCTCTCTACCTTTCAATTATTAATTGAAAAAAGGCTTATAATTCAGATTTAAATAGTGTTTCTGTAATATTAAAAATTGCGCCTTTTAACTAAGGAATCTCCCACTCATCTTGCTATTTTCTTTTATGAGATTGATTATCTTAATTACTTTAACATTCCTCTTCTTTCGTTTATAATAAATGAATAGGAGATTTTTTTATTAAAAAAAAATTAAACTATTAGAATGTGTTGCTGTTGTTTTTCGAACAGCAGAATCAGGGCAAACACATGATGAACCTTGGACATCTTACTACACTGCACTCTATTCTGCCACCTCAATTTCGAACTAACTGTCATAGGATGGTACATGAAGGGCCACACCGTTTTTCAAGAGCTCAACAGATGGACTTTCTGGCCTACTGATGTAACGCGACTATCTCTGTAGAAGGCACGGACCAATTTGTAAACCAATTTTAAAGGCCAAATAATGTTGATTTCTAAATTGTTCAATAGTTTATAAATTTGCCTCAAATTGTAAATGCAGGTGAACAGTAGAATGTTTATACTGTTTGAAAATTGTTAACGAAATATTCTCACCAATAAATCAGTCATGTCGATTCTTTATTTATATTTTGTTTTTATTTATATTTTGCATGTAAATTTAGTAACATGAAAACTAATTTATATATAAAATAAATTTTATTCATAATATATTGAAATTACATTCATAAAATCAAGCTTGACTCTCCAAAGTTTTAAAATGCATAGTTATAAGATATGATATTAGCAAGCTTCAGAGAAACATTTTTAATAATTCAGAAACTATTTAAGACAATTATTAGATGTTACGTTAAAGACTATGGTCACATCTCTTTATTTAAAAATTGAATAAACAGTTAATTTTAAATAATATTTTGTATATTCTGATTAGTAGTTGTTTTAAAATAGAATATAAAATTTTATAATATAAGAAAAAAGAACAATTATGAATGCCCAGCTTTTATGACAGCAAATTTGCAAGGTGCATTGAATGAGAACATTACACTAATCATTAAGGAAATCCACCTTTACACATTACACTTTTATACATAATTTTTTAAAGAAGGTATTAAATTTGTTAAAAATTTAAGATTCAATTTAAAATAACTTTGAAAACAGGAAATGCAAGGCTAAAAATTCACATTTATAAACACATGGTGTTAAGTATCTTTTCTAAAATTGCCAATTTGGGAATGCACATATTTATTCAATTTCAATTTCATTAAAGTTCTTGTAAGAATATCAAGATTAATTTTAAATGTATTAATGAAGCATAATTGATATCACTCAAGTCTAACGTACTTTTACATAGTAACATAATTTTCTTTTATAAATTTTGTTACAAAATTTGAAATTAGATAAAAATTCCTAACAAATATGTTGTTGTTACTTATTCCGCTTGGTAGATATCTAATCTAGACCAAGCCCGCGAACCCGTATGGACTCATGGTTGAAGGAGAAGAAAGCAGCTTCTGTTGTGAGGGAGCACCCGTAGGTAGAAGTCTGAATTTGGCTCCATAAAGCTCTTACCGTCATGGGAGACCGGGACCTATGGCGCAAAGTGGATTCCGAACCACTACAAACATCCACGGTACCGCCAGGACTCGAACCCGAAACCTGTGGTACCGAGCGCCAGAGAGCTAGCCACTCAACCACTCTGGCCCTTACAAATGTGTTTAATATACTAACATTAAAAACTAGATTTCCTTATTCCGAATGAAAACGTAACAAATATGACTTTCATCTAAGCAATATTTTCGTCTTGCAACATTAACTGAGCACACAAAACTAGTAAAGGGGAATAATTATTATAAGGATACATTATTAAGGAATATTTTTATAAGGACCTACTATGATAAACGAATCAAGAAATTTAGTACCCAAGATGAGCATGATATTTTTAAAACATTAATCAATGAATCAAATTTTTATTATATTAATTATATGATATTAATTTGTATCAAATTATACGGAAATCAAACATTAAAAATTGTTTATATTTATTTTATTCAAACATTTAAAGATTTCTGGCATCGAAAATCGTACTGATATATTAAATCTTTCACCATTTTTAATGGGCACAAAGAAAAAAATTCAATTCCAAAAATATAAATTGCTGAGCGGTCTTATGCTTTAAAATGATGCACAAAGACGATTTTCTATTATCAAGGCTTCTTAACTCGTTATTTGTCCATTTTACTACAAAAAATATCATTAATAAGTGTTTTTTTTTTTTTTTAATTTTCTGATGTTGAAGGAAGATGAAAGCAGGGAACAGGCATAAACATTGATTTAATAAAAAAAAGATATTACAGATAATTAAGCAATCAAATTTATTATACAAGAAGGCTATGCATGTATAATACTGGCTTTAATTAGAATATTAAATATTCGTCATTAAATGTGCTTTTTTATACATTTTCTTTCAATATGTTCAATGCGGAACAAAAGGTCATCCATATTATAAAAACTGTTCACTGTCTTTTTTTTTTGAGGATACAAGCTCTTTCAATAGTTTATGCCAGGGGTGGGCAACCCAAATGAGTGGGCCACTTTGGAAATGCCTCATAACTCCGCGGACAGTATATAAAATTATATATCCCCATATTAGATTTAGACCCACTATAGACATTTTTTGGGGCCTGAATGGCCGAGTGGCTAGCGCTCTGTACCACAGGTTTCGGGTGCGAGTCCCGGCGGTGCCATGGATGTTTGTAGTGGTTCGAATCCACTTTAAGCCGCAGGTCCCGGTCCTCTATGACTGTTGAGCGTTGGGCATAGAGCTGGCAACCCTACCCCGTAAAAAAGAAAAACATCTCTCGTCTCGAAATCTACCAGTAGGTAGACGGCCACACTGGACTGTTGCGCCAATGATGATGATGATAGACATTTTTTTGGGGTGAAAAAATTGAAACACAATGAGTTACTATTATTGTGTTTACTTTTTTGTTTTATCAGGCAAAATATCTTTCGCAACATATTCTTTCACTAATTCCCCTCCGAAAATGTTTTTATTTTTCTGTAATCAAAATTGAAACAGAATAGCTTGCCTTAACAATATTTTGAACATGAAGAAGTACTTTTCTTCCCATTCCTCGCTATAGTTTCTATTTTTGTCCACTATTCTTCTTTTCTTTGCAGTCATACTGAAAATAAAAGAGATATTAAATCTGTCTATGTGTTGATGTCGGATGTTGTTGTTTTAAATAGGTTGTTGTAGTACAGGTATATTAAAATAATAATCCACTATAGACATTGCTATATATTGTGTGTTTCCAGTATTTATATTATTGTGTTTACTATTGTTTTATCAGACAAAATATACTTCTATATCAGTCTATGGAAGACGCTTTAATGCGCCAGCTCACACTGCATTGATTCTTCGCCAAAAATAAAACCCATATCGTTCCACAACCACCGTATTCACACCGTGCGACTTCTGGCTATTTCCTGAATTCAAAAGACCCTCCACTATTCAAAGACCACCGTTTTAAGTCGATTAAAGAAATTCAACGTGAATCGGCGCGCTGCCGATGACTTTTAGCATGCACTGAGGATTGCAAAAAATGTTGGCATAAGTGCATTGTGTCCGGCGGGGGTACTTTGAAGGCGATGAAATAAATTTGGAAAAATAAATAAAGAGTTTTTGGAAAAAAAAATAATTGGTCGTACTTTCTGTGCACAGTAGTATAGCTTGACAGTCTATGGCAGACGCTTTAATTTTTATTTGAAGCAAAAAATTTATGAAAGATCTGATGCTTTGTTAATAATGTGTTAATCTGGATGCAGCGTCCGCATCAGATGAATTTATTTATTTCTAAAATAGTTATTTCCAGACCATGATTCATTTTAAATTTATGTCAAGGAAAGTAGATGTGGTTGTTCTAAATAGCACATTAAAATGCACAAGACTCTTTGGATCAAAACAAATGAAACAATTTATGAATATATAAAAACAATCGATAACCAAAAACCACTTGAGTAATAACTTTTGTACTTGGTTATGTAAAAAATTATCCAAATTCTGATAAAGTTATTAAATTAGTGTAATATCCGCATCAATTTTTTATTTAACTTTTTTTTTTTAATATTATACATTATATTTTTAGCTTGCAAAGAGAAGTAAAATATAGTTATATTGGATAAATTTCAAAAAATTTGTTGTGCTACTCGTAATCAAAAAAGTTAAGTTATATAAGTTAAGTTACAATGAAGTTATAATGAGTTCATAAGGCCCGTGGCTTCCACAACTCGGTGAATCCCTGTACTAAAATATTCACAAATGAAAAGGGAATTTGAAATTTGTTTTTAATCAAAAGAAATGATTAGGTAAAGTTTTGGCATAAAAATTTAACATAACTAATTTTATTTAAATTGTTTTTAGAAACATAGAATTTATATAAATTACTGATTGTTAACATTTCTTTTATACATTTTTTCTTCGTTAAGCTTGTATATTAGACATTTGTCGGATTAGTATTTTTAAACATTTCAATTAACTGAATTTTATTACGAAAAACACGTAAGACATCTAATGCAAAAATTCGTGTAAACAAACTAATTGAGAGAACAATTTGAAACTTGTACGAACTAATGACATGCGCACTAGACAAGAAACATAATTTTTGCTGATTGGAGCGCCATCTCTGTGTCAGACCGAGAACTTTTCACCTTACCATCGTAAAGAATTATTTTTCGATAGTAAAAATGAGTTAAATATTCGATCTAAAGAGTTATTTTTTTGATATTAAATAGGGTTTGCAGAAAATTTGCCTAAATTTATATATAATGCAATTCCTACATAATGTAGTCAGTTTATTATCATTTTATTAAATACTGTAGTTTCTGCAAATAAAGGAATAATGCAATGCTTAAAACGCAATTTTTTCTTATTTTCGGTAAGAAGTTAAAATACAAATTTTTAAAGCAAAGAAAATGAAAAAGTAGAAAGAAAAGAAACACAGAACATCTAAGTCTAGATTAATACATTACATGTAGACAACTACAATTACGATAAAAAATTGTGGAAGAAAGGAGCACACATCGAGGAGATACAAATAAAGACTATACAATATTTTTAGACAGTTACAATACAAGAAATTCGTTACACATAACAATAAATTAATTTAGTTTTCATAGTTGAATCTTTCAAAGAAAATATTTCGAGGATATACTTTGGAAGTAATATAAAAACTTCCAATCTATTGAAAGTTTTAATCCAGATGGAGCACAAAATCAGATGAGTTTTGATATGTCCAAAAAGGTAAGACCATTTTTCAATTTAAAATTCCCGGGTCTTGTGGTATTTCAATATTTTTTTCAGGTTGCTGGCACTGTCCTTGACATCTGTGTGAAGTTTCACGTCAAAATATTCATTAGTATTTGAGTTGCACTTGGCTTTGTGAGACGCTGAAATAAATTCCGGCGATTTTTGAAATGTCTGAATTAATTGAGCAAAGAACTTGCATTAAGTTTTGTTTGCGGAATTTCAAAAGGATCGGTCAATTTCCAAACGCGTCAAATCTCGATTGGTGCCGAAAACACTGAATGCGGCAGCTCACATTTCATTGATTCTTCGTAACTTTTTCGCTAAAAATGAAACCCATATCATTCCACAACCACCGTATTCACACCGTGCGACTTCTGGCTATTCCCTAAACTCTAAAGACCACTCTGGGGACACTGTTTTGAGTCGATTAAAGAGATTCAACGTGAATCGCCGCGCACTTTGAAGGCCATCCCTGCCGATGACTTTTAGCATGCATTGAGGATTGGGAAAAAAAATTGCCATAAGTGCATTATGTCCGGAGGGGATCACTTTGAAGGCGATGAAATAAATTTGAAAGAATAAATAAAGAGTTTTTGAAAAAATAAATAATTGGCCATACTTTTGGGGAACTGTAGTATTTCATTAAATATAATTGAATTTTTTTTTTCAAGATAAATAGATATTTTTAACTTTTAAAATAATATAGAAACCATATTTATCGTGAAGATATATTTTTAATAAGAAGAATAAATAGTTTCTGAAAAAAAAAGTAAGATCAATTATTTTAATTAACAATCAAAACGAAAACTTAATCTGACATCACCAGTAAGTGTGCCAACTATATTAATAAATTTTCTCTACAGAACTGTCATTTTTTTTTTTTTTTTTTTTTTTTTTTTTTGTTCTAAAACCAATTATGTTTTTAAATTTATTTAAAAAAGTTAAACGGAATTCTGGAAGAACACATATACAATTGATTAGAATCAATTATTTTAATTAACAATCAAAACGAAAACTTAATCTGACGTCACCAGTAAGTGCGCCAACTATATTAATAAATTTTCTCTACAGAACTGTCATTTTTTTTTTGTTTGTTTTGTTTTGTTCTAAAACCAATTATCTTTTTAAATTTATTTAAAAATTAAACGGAGTTCTGGAAGAACACATATACAATTGATTAGAAGAGAAAGCTGTTTTTTTTCTATGAATCAATTAAGAATAAGAACAAAATTAAATTAATAATTGATTTATCGTTCTTATAAATATACATTTTTTTTTTTCGAATTCTTATTTTATGCTTTTTCAAACGATTTCTCCATTTGCGTTTGGAACAAACATCTGCTCTTTTTTTTTCTTGCAGTATCCATACAAAGTTCGGCATTTGAGTTCAGTATCCATACAAAGATACCAAAGAGGTAATATGTCGTCTCCAAGAGACCAGAGACCTAATGTGTAAGTACTGAAAATTTATAAAACTTTCCATTATTCTAAAAGAAAGTTGTTGTTGATGATCCTGTTTAACGAAATAAGATAATCTTTGAATGAATGCAATAAAATATGTTATCAGATTTCCTCACAAATGTTCTTTTCTTTTTGATTTTTATTGCCTTTAATGTACACAGTCCAGTTACATTAATGTGACCACCTGTCAAAAAGCCAGAATATATTCTCATTCTCAGAATATATTGTATATTCTGGCTTTAAGTGGAGTGTGGAATTAAGTGGTATTAAGTTTTTGTTGTTGTTATCGTATCCCTCATGGAAGGAGGGAAGATGGATGCAGCTTCTGCTCTGATAGAGCACCCGTAGGTAGAAGTCTGACTTCTGCTCTGTGTCGCTTTTACGGTCATAGGAGACCGGGACCTACGGCTTAAAGTGGATTCCACTACAAACATCCATGGCACCGCCGGGACTCGAACCAAGTGGTATTAAGTGGAATTCTTTATATACACTCCACTGCAATGTGCTGCAGCCTGCCTTTTGTGATTGGTTATTTCACGTTCACGTCGAAAGTAGGTGGTGGTCACATTAATGTGACTGGACAGTGTATATTGTTTTATTTTTTGTTTTTATTGGATATTTTAACGTTTTCAATTATTTAATAATAGTTTATGTTATTATTAATTATTATGTGTAAAATTAGTATTGTATTATTATTTAAAATATCATCATTCTATTTGTTTTAATTAATGTTTACATTCAATTTGTTGTGTCTTCCAGCTCCGATGAGCATTTTTTAAAACACCAGAATTGTTTCCTGGAAAAAATATATAAAAACTGATAACAATTTATATAATTTTCGGTATAGACTTAGCATTTAATAACAAAATAAAATAATTCTACAATAATGCATTAAGAGTATGAAATGTGAACGTGAATAAATTTGTAATTTTTTTGTTTTATTCAAAAGAGCTCGAAATGGAAAAATTATTTCGTACTTTCTGTAATTTACATGCAAATATTGAAAAAAAAAGATATATGTAAACAAATATCAGATATCTTGTACCTGGTTTTGAAATTACCTGGTTTGAAAACCTGGTTTGTACCTGGTTTTGAAATTTGAAATTACTACAGATCTTTATAGTAATTACTATAAAGATCTGTAGTAATGTTTATCAAGTCCTATTTGAATTTTTTTCTCTTGTGGTTTCAGTGCAATTGAAAATTTATTATTAACACAATGTATTTAATGGTATAAAGTAATGTTTGATTGAATAGAATAAAATATCTTATGCGACTTCTTTGATAATATTTTTTTTTACTAAATAAAAAAAAAAAAAAATCTAATAAATTAAATATAATACCTTAAATTGCCTTCCATGTATATCATTTTATCATTAGCTTAATTGGATTTTTAACGTTTTTATCGTTTAGTAATACACTACTGGCCATTAAAATTGCTACACCAGGAAAAATGCAGATAACAAAATGATATTTATTGGGCAAATATATTATACTGGAAATAACAAGTGATTAAATTTTCAAGAAATTTGGGTGCATAGATCCTGAGAAATCAGTACTCATAACAACCACTTCTGGCAGTAATAACAGAACTTATGCGCCTGGGCATTGTGTCAGAAGGAGATTGAATGGCATGTACAGGTACAGATGCCCATGCAGCTTCAACACGATGCCACAGCTCATCAACCGTAGTGACTGCCGTATGGTGACGAGCCAGTCGCTAGGCAACCATAGAAAGGGCCGGATTTTCCTATAGGCTAACTAGGCTTCAGCCTAGGGCCTCAAGATCAAGAGGGGCCTACATTCAAATTGTTAGAAAAATAAGAATTACGCTATTCTAAAAACAGTAAGCACTAAAACACTGAATCGAAAATAAAGAGAAATTATGAAATAAATTTATCTGCATTGAATTTTCTTTAATCTTCAATGCATTGAATATATATAATTTAATTTGATAAAAATATGATAATTTTTATTGCATATTTTATTTTCGTAGTCGAAGACTTTTATTATTTGAATTTTGTTTCTTTGTAAATGTTGTATGTTATGTACTATATAGGGTGCTGAGAATAAATGTCTAAATAAGTGTTCTCGACTTTTTTATTTTTTAACCGTGCCACATTTTTTATAAAGATTAGTACCCATCACAACATGTTTCATTTAACATATTGATATATATCCCATTAATGATGTATTTTATTATCTCTCATGTAATTTACAAACTTAAAAATGGGAGGTGAAAGGGCCTCATAAATGGAATAGCCTAGGGCCTCTTTTCATCTAAATCCGGCCCTGACCATAGATCAGACGTTTTCTATTGGCGACAGATCTGGTGAACGTGCAGGCCATAGCAACAGCCGAACATTTTCCGTATCAAGGAAGGTCCGTAAAATACCGCCCACATGCGGTAGTACATTATCCTGCTGAAACGTAGGGCTTCGCAGGGGCTCGAATAAAGGGTAGAGCCACAGGTCGTAACACACCAGAAATGTAACGTGCACTGCTTAAAGTGCCGTCATTGCAAACAAGAGGTGACTGAGACATGTATCCAATAGCACCCCATACCATCACGCCAGATGAGGGGACGATGACGAATGCACGCTGCCAATGTGCGTTCACCACGATGCCGCCATACATGGATGCGGCCATCTTGTTCTGTAAACAGAACCTGGATTCATCTGAAAAAATGACGTCTCCCCCATTCGTGCGCCCAGGTTCGTCGTTGATCACACTATTGAAGACGTTCTCGTCTCTGATGTGTAGCTGCAGCCACGGTTTCCGAGCTGAGAGTCATGCTGCTGCAAACGTCGTCGAACTGTTCGTGCATACACTTGTCTTGCAAACGACCCCAATTCTTGACTCAGGGCTCGTGATGAGGCTGTTTGATCCATTAAGGCCATGCGGGTAACATGCCTGTCTTTTCGGCTGCTAGTGATAGGGGGCCGTTGAGATCCAGCACGGCGTTCCGCATTACTGTCCTGAACCCATCATTGGATCCCGTCCTGCTAACAGTCATTGGATCGCGACCGACGCGAACAGCAATACAGCGATACGATAAACCGCAATCCCGGTACACTACAATTCGACCTTTATCAAAGTCAGAAACGCGCTGGTATGCATTTCTGCTTTTTTACACGAGAGCATCACAACAACTTTTTACCAGACAACAACGTTCAAATGCAATTTGTGTATGAGAAACCGGCTGAACAATTTCCTCATTTAAACACATTCTAGATGTCGCTACTGGCACCTGCTTTGTCTGAATGTGCTGAAAAGTTAATCATTTGCATATCACAGCATCTTTTTCTGTTGTTTAAATTTCACGTTTGTAGCATGTCGCCTTCTTGGTGTAACTATTTTAATCAGGCCCTGAATGGTCGAGTGGCTAGCGCTCGGTACCACAGGTTTCGGATTCGAGTCTCGGCGGTGCCATAAATATTTGGAGGGGTTTGGAATCCACTTTAAGCAGTAGGTCCCGGTCTCATATGACAGTAGAGCGTCACGAAGCAAAAGTCAGACTTGTGACAATGTGTAAGTTGTGAAAAAAGCAATTTGTATACTTATTGCATGATTTTAAAAATAATAAAAGATCTTACATCATTTAATAATAAAATGAAATAATCCTGCAATAATGTTACATTCACTATGAAGAACATGTGATGTCAAAGTAAAGTTTTTTATTTTTATCGTATTCAAAACTTCCCGAAATTGAAATACACTTTTCCTAATTTCGGAATCTTGCAAGACAATATTTAAAAAATAAATGTAAACTAAATTCAAATATCTTAAAATTTGCTTAGAAATCCACATTAAAAAAGGAGCCTTACTTTTTAAAGAACTGTAGTAACGCCTTATTTGAATTCATTTACTGTGTGATTTCAGTGCAATTGAAAATTTCTGATTTGAAGGTACTTATTAATTGATGAAAGTATTTAACGAAATAAGACAACAATTAAATAAATAGAATAAAAAAACTTATTAGCCTACATCGAAAGTAATCTGTTTTTAGTATAGTATATATATATATATATATATATATAAATAATGATAATAAACATAAGGTAGGCCCCGAATGGCTAGCCCTTTGGCGCTGGGTACCACAGGTTTGGGTTCGAGACCCGGCGGTGCCATGGTTGTTTGTAGTGGTTCGGAATCCACATTAAACCGTAAGTCCCGGTCTAACTTGACTGTTGGGCTTAGGGCTGACAACCCTACTCCATAGAAAGAAAAACCTCTCTTGTCTCAATATCTGCCGGCAGGCAGACGGCCTTGGCCCACCATGGGGCTATTGCGCCAGTGTTGATGATGAATTACCTTCAATGTCTTTATCATTAGTTTAACTGGATTTTTAAAGTTTAGTAATCGTTTAAAACATTATTTATTTATATTAATTATTATTTTTACTCATTTTTTTCTTTTTTTTCCAGTTCTGCTGAGTACTTTTTAGAGCATTAGGACTGCGTCCTGTGAGGGAGGCAACTGCTATTGAAAATTTTCTTGACAATGATGGTATGTATCAGCATTGCACAATTAGAAAATAGCATTAACTATCGAATCTGAAAATATTATAATAGTTTATAATTATATTTTGTTTGAATTTATTTAAAATAATATATATTTTTGCATTACTTTTTAACACAACTATTTTTTAAAAAATAGTTACAGGTAAAATGACACAATTACTATGGAAACATAATGCTGTGAACACATTAGCTTTTTTTTTTATTTAGTTCATTTTTCACGCTAATTTTAATAAATTAATGATTTTTATCAAGTATATTCAAAAATGATATGAGAAAGAGTAAATAATTTATCGTCATATAATCCTTCCATAAATTAAGTTGAAATTTCTTTTAACTTGAAATTGCAGCAAGATTTGATCTTTTGAAGTTTGGTTTGTCGCTGTATGGTCATCTTGTCCACGGAGGGTTAACAGACCGGGACCTACAGTTTAAAATGGATTCCGAACCACTCACAAACCAATACCAATGATCTTTGAAGAGACTATTGATATTATTCAGTTGCTTTCAATTAAGGTACTAAGGAATTTTTCATTTTGGGCATCTTGCATATACAGGGGGAAACAGAAGATTTTATTTAGGGTAAAAATATCCTAATTTTAATTCCTACTCTTCAATTGGAAAAACCAAAAATAGATCTAAATAAATGACAGCAATAATGACTGTGTTCAAAATAAAGGACAAACCACCAACTGAACTATTCATATTAAACTTTCGCATTTATCTTTTTTTTCGTATTAAAAAAACTAATTTTTATGCAACACTTTGATACAAGAATCATTTACATATGTAAACTAATTATTTCAGATGAAATGTTTCAAAATATTTATTGTTTCCATTGATAACAAAAAGGAATTACTTACAGAATTACAGCAACGATTGTTTTAAAACTGAATATTTAAAATTGTTCCGAATTCTAATAAACTCTTTAATTTTTCTATGCTCATATCTAATGAAAGTTGCGGGCATTTTAATTTATTTTACTGCAGCGTTTCTACGGAATAGAGAGTTTCTTATATGAAAGTTATTGTAATCAAATTGAATGAATAGAATAAATTATCGTATGAAATATCATGAAAAATATTCTTTTCTTTATAAATAAAAATGTCATCTCATAATTTAAATACAATAGATTTTATTACGTTCAATGTAAAATTACGTTCAAGTTCAATGTAATATTACGTTCAAGTTTAATTTTTTGTTCTAATGCAGCTGGCAAACACTTAGACAATTGTCTTAGATGCCTTAAGGCAAGCGCTGCGCGAACGTTACTCACTTAGCACTAGCCGGGGGTTCATGTAACTTGCAGATAAGCTATGGACGCGGAGTAACAGTACCCCAGCAATGCTCTACGATCATGTCAGATCGGGACCTACGGCTTATAAGTGGATTCCGAACCACTACAAACATCCATTCCCCGCCGGGACTCGAACCCGAAACCGGCGACACCAAGCGCCAGAGTAATTAAATAGGGTGCTAAGGAATTTCACATGTTGTGCTTCTTGCATAAATAGGGTGAAAATGAAGAGCTCATTTACATATTGCTGGAATTCTTATGCTTTAGCTCGCGCCACGCAGCGCCATGTGGTAGTTTTTATAGAAATCGTTTGGAACCGATTCAGAATTGCGCTGTTGCCGTGGAAACGGGCTGTAGGTTGCTGTGGAAACGGGCTGTTGCCCTGGAGACCAGCTGTTGCTGTGAAAACGAGTTGTTTTATTCTAAAAAGAACATTCTTCTTCCAGTTTAGCTTTTGCCTTTGAACTGTTACCATCAACCCTTTATATCTTTGTAAATATTGCTTGTAAATAAATGAAGATTCCATAAATGTTTGTATGGATTGATCAATACTTCTCGAACCATCAGAAAGCTGCGGCTAATAAGAAAAAAAGAAATCACTGAAAGAAAGAAAAAAACGATAGTCGTAGTGACAGATATAAAGTAATTGAAGATTAGGAAATAAAAAATATTTGGATTTTTAGTTTCCTAATCTTCAATTGGAATTACACAAATAAATCCATCTAAATCCCAGCCTAATAACTTTTCTCCATACGGAGATTCCATAAGGGAGATCTCCATTTACGGTTCTAAAGTTGACCGTTTCTCTTTTCTTTAAAAGGACAAGCGGTGAACTTTAGAACCATTCGTGTTAGATCTTCGCTTTTAACTTGTCCCTTCATATACAAAAACTAATTCTTAAGCTCATTTTGATACAAGAATCATTTAAATATGTAAACCTTTTTCAGGTAAAATTTTTCAAGTAAAATTAATTTTTTTAAATTTTCAGGTAAAATTTAATATTTAATAAATACATTTGAAATGAATATTTAACAAGCAATTAAAGCATGTTGATACACAGTCCAGTCACATTAATGTGACCACCACCTACTTTCGACATGAACGTGAAATAACCAATCACAAAAGGCAGGTGGCAGCACATTGCAGTGGAGGGTATATAAAGGATGTCCTAGGGCATCGGAAAGCATTTCAATTGTTGGCGTAATGCAGAAACGTAGCCATTTATCCGACGTCCAAAAAGGGCATGATTATTGGCTTTTGGGCCAAGGGTGGAAGCATTTCAGAAAAGGCTAATTTTGTGAACTGTTCGCATGCCGCCATGGTAAAAGGCAAAATCAGCGGCGCGGCACATGTGGTACACCACGGGCTATAGATGACAGAGGCGAACGAAGAGCTACGGAGATGCGTTTGGGCGAATTGACCTGCAACTGTTGAGCAACTGACCGCCCAGATGAACCAAGGGGCTACCAAGAGTGTATCCTCAACAACGGTTCAGCAAACTTTGCTGCGCATGGGCCTCCGCAGCAGACGACTGGTTAATGCACCTATGCTGACTGCTGTTCATCGGCGACGAAGGCTGGAATTTGCACGCCAGTACCGAAACTGGACATCCACAGAGTGACGACAGGTGGCTTTTTTTCCGATGAATCACGTTTTATGCTCCATCGGACAGATGGACGTTGGCGTATACGGTGTGAAAACGTCTGAAAGCAAATACCCTGCGACAATTGCCAGAAAGATCCAAGCTGGAGAAGGGAACATTATGGTTTGGTGAATGTTTTCTTGGCATTGACTGGGTTCAATCATCATTGTGGAAGGCACGATGGATCAGCACAAGTACGCATCTGTTCTTGAGGACCATGTCCACCCCTACATGCGAATTATTTTCCTCAGAATGATGGCATCTACCAGCAGGACAATGCGAGGTGTCATACAGCTGGCAGTGTATGTACGTGGTTCGAAGAGACCAAGATGAGTTTACCGTACTCCCTGGCCAGCAAACTCACCGGATTTAAACCCAATCGAGAATCTGTGGGACCACCTCGATCGGGTTGTTCGCGTCATGGATCCTCAACCGCGTAATCTAGCGCAGCTGGCCACAGCACTGGAGTCGGCACGGCTTAACATCCCAGTGAACACCTTCAGAAACCTAATTGACTCTCTTCCTGCACGTCTCGCAGAGGTCCGCTCTGCCAAAGGTGATTATTCTGGCTTTTCACAGGTGGTCACATTAATGTGATTGGACTATGTAGTATTAATGCATTAAATATTTTAAGAATTTTTCATGTATTTTGAAGCATTTTTCTGTCAAATGTAATCCTTTTTTTTTAGCAGTAAGGATTTAGCATTTTTTTTAACAAACCAATTGCATAATTGGTTTTTATTACATACAGATTTCGCCCGCTATGGTAACTTCTATGCCACACCTGTTTCCAGTCAAACGAGAGTTATTCAATCTAGCTCGTGTAGCAGTGGTGCAGTGTCTACAATGGTATCAAGTTACGGGCAGCCAGTGCAAGTAATATATAAATATATATATTTTTATTTTTAGTATTTAACTCTTAACAATTCAATTAAATTAAGAAGCATTGCTAATGTCTGATGCAACTGACATCAGACCATCTCAAAATTTGGGACTCTAAAAGGCCCACCGAGACGAAAGCGTTTAAGCGACAAGATTTGACCAATCACTAGCCTCACCACGTTTGCCTGAAACCGGTTTGAAATGCACCGCTTCGAGTTTACCAACTTTTAACTCGAAGCAGAACTTCACTAGGCGTAATGCTATTTCTGATGTTTCGCTGTGAAGGGGTCGAAAAACTTTCTCGCCTGCCGCATGTCGCTTCGTCGCCTGTCGCCTCGGTGGGAAGGAGCCTTAAGGGTTGCCCATAAGTGAACTTCCGTTACAAATTTTAGAACAATAGAAATTTTATTTTAGCTAAAATTCCTGAAAGTTCAATGATCAAAAGTTGAGGAACATTTAAAACTATTGAACTTATTTAGGGACAATTTAAAATTTTTTTCCATGGATGGCTTTGTCAAATTTTATTTCATTTCCTTAATTTTTATATCTAAAACCTAGTACGAAGTAGACATTCATGTCTCTCTATTCCATTTAGAAAAATGACGCTGAAGGCAGGTTTGAAAAAATATATCCTCACGATAAATACTATTTATATAAGCATAAATGTGGTTTCTATATTATTTTAAAGGTTAAAAATATCCCTTAATTTTTTTTTAAATTTCAGTTATATTTAGTGAAATACAATAGTAAGAATTAAAACATCATAATAAAAGTAAAGACCTTAATCAATTCAGCGGATTGTTTTTTTCTAAATTAAATTCGTTTTTAAAGAAGTCTCGTATCTTGCAAAACTTATTGAATTATAAAAATTAAAATCCTTTCGCAATAGAAGATCTCGTATTACCTGCTGCAATAAAGATCTTGGAAATAGTACAAGAAAACATATAGATATGAAAATCACATAATTCCTTAATCCTATGATATTATTTCCTGGTAGAATTTCTGAAATTAATCATGATCAAATACAGCCGCTTAAAATGATTAAGGATATATTATATATATATATATATATTATATATATGTATATATAATTATATTATAAATAAAACTATAAACTTCAATTGACTGTAAAAAATTATAAATATCAATTGTTATAATTAGAAAGTTCATGTGGAGAATTAATGTTGATCCATCCTTTGAGACCGCATAAGAAAAGAAGTTATTTATTTTAAATTTAATTAATTATTCACCAATGAATATTTACAATGGTGTAGTTGCGTCCGTGTCTGCATAGATGACGCTAGTACAGTGAAAGGTAAGAACAATGGTCTAGTATCAGAAGTAAAACTTTTAGCATGTATTTTTTGTACTCTGCATGATCCATGGGATGCATTTGTAGCGTAAAAATTATAGCTAAATTTAAATGATGTGCTTTCATTAATTTCATAAACAAATAGCTTATTTTTAAAACCTTCGTAAAGATCAGAATTCCAGCTACCAAAACTTATTGCAGCATGCAAAAGAGTGTGTTAACTCTCAAGTGGACGAAGTTTTCATAAATTATTACAGTTGGAAAAATGAAATGGTTGGGGCCTGAATGGCCGAGTGTCTAGCGCCCTGGCGCTCGGGGCCACAGGTTTCGGATTCGAGTCCCGGTGATGCCATTGATGTTTGTAGTGGTTCGGAATCCCCTGCCGTAGGTCCCGGTCTCCTATGACTGTAAGAGCGTCACGGAGCAGAAGTCAGACTCCTACCTACGGGTGCTCCATCAGAACAGAAGCTGCACCTCTCCTCCCTCCTTTTCATGAGGGATACGACAACAACAACAAATGAAATGGTTATATAGGGTTGAGTTACTTTAATGTAACTTCGAGTTAATATCCAGAATAGCCACCTTGTACATCTCAGATAGTGATTTGAAGAATGGGGAAGTTCTATGAGGTGCTGGAACGTGTTAAGTATACTGAGCCAGCTGGCTGCAGTTCAATTGACAGCTGTTAGAGGTGGTGATGTGCAAGATTCATCGAGCTAATAACACTATGAAACAGCAAATGACCTAAGTGCATTACTACAAATATCCCAAACGTACTAATAAATAGGTCAGTGTGTTGTGACTAGGGATTTTTGAGGCCATGGAAGATCATAGTACTCTTTTGAACATTCAAGCATAATTTCATTTGTATGAGACTTCACAATATCGTGATGGAAGATATCACAATGACATGACACATGTCTGAGTGAAATCGATCTCTATTACCTACATGAGTGCATCCAGAGTGCTCCATGAAACCATTCCCTTGGTTATAAAGCCACCTCTAGAAAGCTTGTAACCGTCCATGAATGATTAAAGGTATTTTTATAAGACATTTTGTTCATCATCAGACAGAAAAGAGAACGTGACTGTTTTGAAAAGGAATCCTTTTGCTCATCAGGTGATGCCCAGTGTCTCTAGCGGTCGCACAAATGTCATAATCTCCCTCTTATGCTTAGTCGTTATCATAGGATCTGACATAATTTCATTATATCAGATGTATTTTGACATAGTGATCTTTACATTGTATTTCAGAGATAGATACTACTGTGCCCAAAAAGTAAGACCATTTATATAGTTTTCAAAACCTCTTTATTTATTCTTCCATATTTATTTCATCGCCTTCAAAGTAATTCCGTTCGCACACAATGCACTTATGGCAACTTTTTTTCCAATCCTCAATACATGCTAAAAAGTCATTGGCAGGGATAACCTTCAAAGCGCGCCCGATTCACGTTGAATCTCTTCAATCCACTCAAAACGGTGGTTGTGAAACGATATGGGTTTCATTTTTGGCGAAAAAGTCACGAAGAATCAATGCAATGGGAGCTGGCACATTCTGTATTTTCGGTACCAATCGAGATTTGACGCGTTTGAGGCCCAAAATGAAATTGACCGATCCTTTTGAAATTCCATCAGCAGCAGCAAGTTCTCTAATTGTAAATCGACGGTTTACAAGCACCAAATCTTTAATTTTTTGGACGTGAGCTTCGTCAGTTGAGGTTGATGGTCGACCAGAGGGCTCTTCGTCTTCAACGCGTTCTCTGCCTTCTTTGAACTGTTTATACCACTTCTAAACATTTGTTTTTATATAAGAATGCTAACCAAATGCCTTCTGCATCATTCTATACGTTTCCGCAAACAGAATTTAATGTGCAAGTTCTTTGCTCAATTAATTCAGACATTTCAAAAATCGCCGGAATCAGTTTTAGCGTCTCACAAAGCCAAACGTAACTCAAACACTAATGGATATTTTGACGTCAGATTTCACACAGATGTCAAGGACAGTGCCAGGAACCTAAAAAGAAAAAAAAAATTGAAATTACATAAATCCCGGGAAAATTGTTCGTACTTTTTGGACACAGTAATATTCATCAACATTCCCTGAACCGTCGTTCTGGAAGCATTTGCAGCAGTCCCTAGATAAATTCGATGGTGAATTGCTTCCTTGTAGCGTGTCTTTTGTCAGAACGCATCATCACAGCAGCCATATGCCTTCTTCCTTTATTGTTTGTACAACACCACAATTACTACATCGTATATTTTATACTATTGCTTTTTCCCATGCACATTATAGTTTTACCACAGTAGCACGCGAACAGTCCACAGTTTCTGAAACAGAATAGTTTCAGAAATGCTATCGATCCGTGCTACGACAGATCCATCGTTCCGTTTCTGCAAGGCAACAAATGATATGTTTTTCGATTGCTTCTAACACGCTTTTTTACCCTTCAAATCAGCTTATGATACGTACATGCTTATGATTATGAGATTTATTACTTAGCTCTAATGACAATAGTAGGAAGTTGTCAAATAATTGTAAGTTGGCTCTGTATGGTTAAATGAGAAGAAATACGGTTTTTTGATTATTTCACAATGGGTAACAACTTTTTACAACTAGATTATTTTTTAATAAATCAAAGATTTATTGAAGTCACTTCAAAGAAATAATTGTAATATACTTAAGTTAAAGTTTATAATTAAAGTTTGTTAAAAAAGTTATCGTAGATGTTTTTAATTAAAATTTTGGGAAAAAAATTGTTCCTAGTCACTAGTATATATATTTCACTTAGTCATCAATACTTCAGAAATCTATATTCATGTGTATGACGAATAATTGTTTTCGATTATTTTTAATACTAAGG